>JAJAVP010000278.1:71861-86053 GCA_020740425.3 Heterorhabditis indica | reverse complement strand
GCATGTCCAGATAAATTTTCATGTCGAATACCGTCTTATCACCAAATTATGCGACTTAATCTCAGTTTCAGAACTTCCTAGCCGCCCTCTATACTTAAATAACATGAAAGCAAATATACCTCCAAATCCACATCCGATGCTATAGAAAGTTTGCGATGCTGCATCCATCCATACTTCTCCATCAAAAAGTTTACCCATCCGAAATTAGAAGAAGCACATATGAGTGGAAAAATAGTAATTTTTCGAAAATAATTGAAAAGTAATTTTAAATTATTGTATGTGTATCTATTAGATATAAATATATGTAGATAAGACATACTTCTGGTCGAAACATGGTTCTTATCCCACTGAGGGCACCCTCGAGACTAAGAGAATGAAATAGAAAAATCAGAATTACTACAAGTGGAAATGCACACGTAAAATACATTACCTGTAACATCAAAAATGCATGAATATAGGAAGAAAATATTATATGCTTTCCAAAAAACCTTACATTTCCTGTGCTTCTCTGCCCTCGTCCTACACTAAAGTAAACAAATAGCCACGACACCACAAAACAAATTAGAAGAGCCTTGTTGAAGCCACCAAACTCCGAAACTTCGCTGGGAAATCAATGACTTTAATTATCTAAAGTACTATGAAAACTGAACAGAAAATATCATTATATAATATAAATACCTAGTAGTATCTAGAGCCATACGATTAAAAAAGAACTGAGGAACAGAACTACTATTCCCACATTCCCAGACGTAGGGTCCAGATGATGGACAAGTCTGTAAAGAATAACTTTGAGATAAAATTATTCAAATAAAATTAGCTACTAGCACGCTTACTGTCCAAGGCAGTTCTGTCGGTGTTATCGACCTGATTAAGTAGTAGAAGCACCACGCCACGATGACATTATAATATATAGCAACAATAAAAGATACAACAGCAGATGCAATACCAACACCTGAAAAAAAAACTTCTATCTTCTAAATGAATTCTTATTGAGAGCAACAAACTAAATAATTAATTAGGGAAATAGTAAGTTAATACCGGCAAACGCAGGATGCACTTTTTTCCAGACTCCTACAGATCCGGTGCGGTAAAACTGGCCAAGTGCCATTTCCAACATAAAAATGGGCATTCCGAGCGTACACATCATTATACAATATGGTATCAAGAAGGCACCTTTAAATATTAGTAATTGAAAGAAATAATATGCAGGAATAACATCAAAATATACTCACCACCTCCATTTTTTACTAACAGGTAAGGAAATCTCCATACGTTTCCTAATCCAACAGCGAAAGATAGAACACTGGCGACAAATTGTGACTTATGCGTCCATTCGTGTCGTTCTTCCACTAATTTCATCTGATCTAAAACGTTAGTGAAGCAAAAGTTTAATTTATGGTCTCAAATTCTAAACTTTTACAGGTAGAATAGTTTATAAAAATACTTGTTAATTTAGTCTATATGCTTCCTATGTACAGTCTCTCTAAACAGTTTGAGAAATTAGACACCTTCGCATATGAGTTCATCAAACAGTAGAAGGTATTTTACTGTGGATGTTACTTGAAAGAAACATCTCAACAAAGAAATTCGATGCTTAACTGTGAAAACTATTTTTTGAAAAGATTAACGATATAAAAATTTAGAGTACAGACAAAAAGTAATAAAATTAGCTTAGGATTGTAAAAAAACATTTCAGATATAGTATATGAACTATTCCTATTGTCAGAGACAACTAGTACACCTACAAATTTTTAATTATAAAAATTTATTAATTATGCAATAATAACTGAGGAAAGTAAGTAGTTAATAAAAATGAGAAATTCACAAAACATCGATCAATAGGCTCTACATTAAAAACTCTTCAGTATTGCAGTTGGCGCGCATACAGTACTTAAATCTTAGTAGATCAAATGGATAGACAGACACCAAATTTGAACATCATCTAACCTACATTATAGTTCTAATCACCAGCGTTGAATTTTATGACTGAAAGACAAGTAGCATCTTATTATTATTTATAATATCTTATATCATCAAAACTATTTTGAAGCTCCCTATAACAATTGCAAATAGCCCAAAACAATGAACCTCCCGTGACTCTTTGAACTGTCACTATCAAAGGTCAGCAAACAGCTGACCGGTCCAGCTTCCTACAGAACTAGTCTCAATTAAATTCTAAACATTATATGAGACACATTACATTTTTCACTTAAATTCGTTATTTGGTTACTGCAGTATTTTAGAAGTAATACCATACTAAAAATTCATTTTGGGAATAGATAAACTTTTTTATTTTGGTATTTTAACTTGCTAATGAAGTATTAACATCATAAAGAAGCTTAGCGATTAGAATAGCCAGTTTTCTAGTGATTCAAGCTTTTAGAATTAAGGAAAACTCAATTTACTTTTTAAAGTTTCCTGTCAATTCACGATTATTTAGCTAACCGCCCCACTTGTCGGGCCTAGATATTTTCGGCTATCTGCATCTATGGTGCTCCGCCCCCTCGTCCTCAGTTCCTCAATTTCCATGCTCCCAAACACCCTACTCATCTTAGCCACAGTGGCATATGCTCAGACTAATTTGGTTAGTCTCTTATTCAACTTGGAACAGCTGTACCTCTATGGTGTAAAATAAAATATGAAATTTCCAGTATTTCGACAAGTCTGTTCCCGACGAAGAAACTGTATTGAATGCCTATGACTTCCAGATGGCAAGCGTATACCGAGATGATACTGTATCAGTACATAATTACTCGCTTATGTACAACCCAGCCTTCTTTGAGGGCGATATAGGTTCGAATAGATTCACTTGATTAAGTGACTCGGTTTTAATTAAACAAGAAGTTGCCCGTTCAAATATTTCCTACCAGTACTAAAATTGTTCGGTTATATTCTCATAAAAATCTGTTATTACTTCAACTGAATTTTCGCCAATATAAATTTGATCTTTCCTCATGAATAACTTGTACCTAAAAAAATTTCAGTGAATCCTGGCCTAAATTCTCGAACAATTAATAGTTTTGTTGGAAACTCGCCCCTTTTTGGAGTATATGGTGTACAACGAAATGCTGTGAGGCAAACATATTTAAAATGGACCGATGCTCGAATTCCTTATACCATCAGCTCACAGTATTCATCTTTCAGGTAAATAGTCAATTTTTTGGAATCTACACAAGCTTCAAAAAAATGGTATTAATGACGCTTGAGTGAATCAGATTTGTTTATGAGTATTCGACTATAATGATGGTTGCACCTACACGGATTGGTTGCGTAACGACCGATTAAAATTTTTTTTAAAAGAATCCTTCGTACGGATAATGACATACTTTAGTGCATTTCGCGTATTTCATATTCGACACTATGAATCATGACTATTAATGCATATCCACTCATGCAGTTTAAAATATTTATTTTTGCTAAAACCAAATCAAAAAATCAAACACTTAAATAATGTTCTAATAAATTCAAAATTTTAATGAATTTTATCGTATTTATCTTAGTCGTTCAAAAATAGCCGAAGCCATCGAGGAATATCGGAAAAAGACATGTATAGACTTTTCCCCAAAAAGTGCTGCTGACCAGGACTATATTCATATTGTGCCAGATGATGGTTGCTACTCTTTGGTTGGGAGAATAGGTGATCTTTTTGTACATTAGAGATTTACTCTATTTTTTATATATATATTTTTTATTATTATTTTGGGCGTATTGCCGAATGCTTTTTATGCAATGGCGTGTAATCATCGCTACGTAATACCGGATTACACATTATGTGGCCCGCGCGAACTGTCATAACTGGAATCACGAAATATGCTGGAAATGAGCGGTTGGGGAGCTTATAGTACCGAGTTAGCACTCTTCTAGGTCGCCTTTGCCACAAACGCCGGTGTCGGTGCGCTGTAGACTAAATACTTCGTAGTTTCATTTATGCAGAAATATGCCAATTTTTCACACTACACTCGAAATTAAGAAGAAATATAAATGAATTCGTCATTAGTTTCCACATAATATAATACCATAATTTATCTCAGGAGGGAAACAGCCCGTAAGTCTTGGGGACGGCTGTATTCAAAAAGGCATCATCATCCACGAACTGATGCATGCAGTTGGTTTCTTTCATGAACAAAGTATGTAGGCACTTTTTCCTGATAAAATACTATTTATTGTATAAGCTCATTACACGTGTATTTTCTAATTTTGCCAGAATGAAAGACTGCTACCTTTATTATTATGAGGTTTCATTTTCAGTTTTGTTTCGAATATTAATGATGCATGGGTCATATATATTTAGTTTAATTCGTTGTTAAACAATCATTTGTAGTCCCATATTGACAGGTGGTGCAGAAAAATTCAGTTCGAACAAACAATGCAGCAATTGTAGCATTTTTTTAAGAAAACACTAAAGAAACGAAAATTTAAAAATGTGTGTTATACTTCGTCAACAGTCAAGAAGCCAACGTTTCTGAAAACTGTTTTAGGTCGTGCAGACAGAGACGAATACGTAATAATTAACTGGAGCAATGTTGAAGCTGGCCTTCAAGGTTAGGAGTTTGAACATATATTTCTCTGGTTGTGCCTAATACATGATTTAGAAGAATATAGAAAAGTATGTATAGATTTATTATTAATAGTAGATTATGGAGAACTTCTAGATCAATTTGACAAGTACTCAGTGAATATGATAGATCATCTTGGAACTGCATATGATTACGGATCGGTCATGCACTATGCACCCAACGCATTCAGTAAGGTAAATAACTACTTTGAAGACCTTTTTTGCCAACTAATGACTAGAACTGGTATCATATTCTATAAACACACATTTCAGAACGGAATGCCCACTATAGAGCCAAAAGAAAAAGGAATAGAAATTGGACAGCGAAAAGGATTCAGTGACAACGACCTCTACAAAATTAACAAATTATACAACTGTCCTCAAACAGGTTTGTTCTATATAGTTACTTCAGTTGGCAACTTTTGTTTAATTATTCTTATAATCGCTCAGTAAATGACTGCAGAATCTACGGATGAGGATTCTCGAATTAAAACAACTACAAAAAGACCTATAAAAATCTCAGTAACCAGTTCCATAGAGACAGAAGACAGTGAAAGTGAAAATTTGCCATTATTAATCAAAAAAGACTGCAAAGATAGGTGAATTCTTAATGCATTAAAAGATTCTAATATCA
This sequence comes from Heterorhabditis indica, assembly GCA_020740425.3. NCBI lineage: Eukaryota > Metazoa > Nematoda > Chromadorea > Rhabditida > Heterorhabditidae > Heterorhabditis > Heterorhabditis indica. The sequence goes on along the minus strand of JAJAVP010000278.1, from coordinate 80,864 downwards.
CTAAATTCAAGTAAAAGCAGTTGATAAAAACTAAGATTGTTTTAAATTTTATAATGTTAGCTATTTTTGAGACGACGTGATTGCGAATTCCTTGCAAGGGCTGGTCACTGTAAGTCACGATTCAGCCAGCGATTTATGACAGAAAATTGTCCACTTAGCTGTGGAACATGTGAGAAAATACTTGGAAAAAAGCCAGATTGTCAAGATTCAAGGTAAAAATCACTATCTATTGAGTGACTGTGCGGTAATGGTGTGGTGACGAAAACGGACAAAATATGATCGAAATAAAGAACACTAATAAATTAAAACTATTTATACAGAAGATTTGGCAAAAAACAGTGAAATTATGTTAAGATCGTGGTGTGAGCGGTGGGCTACGAGTGGGATGTGTACTCAACCTATCTTCGAGGAATACATGAAGAATAAATGCGCTAAAAGCTGTCAGCTATGTTAAGCGATTTATTCAAATTAAATTGAATGCCCTTACTTTCCACTCATTTTTTTGCTACAAATATATTCAAATCAAGGGACTTTTGAAGAGCTCAGTGGATTTACTACAATTTTCAGGAAACCAATTTTGTTTTTTATGTCATCTCTTGAATAATATGAAATAGAATCCTAATATTTTGTAAATCTATGCATACTACCAGCCTTAAAGCAAAACTGGAAAAAATCTTGCTCACTTCTTCCTTGTTAATAGCGCAATTTTTTTTGCTCATAAATACCTACGTTTTTTGGATAAATAATAAAATATACCAGTTGTATTTAAACTATTTTCAATATACATATTAAGTGAAATAATTGTGAATAATAATGTCCTGAAAATTATTTTGTTATTCTATAATTTTTGTACTTATGCAGGTAACTTGTGATAAACAAATTAGAAATGTTTTAAGATCTTAGTTGTGTCATATTGTTTCCTAAATACACGTTTTTTATTATAAATTCTACTATATAAAGCTATAATTATTTATACTACATTAGAATATTGTTTTAGGACATGTGTACTAAGTCGTGATACGAGAAGTGAAATTAAAATATATTCTGTTCCATTATTTGTTTAAATCTACAGCGAGCTAAGAAATATGTCCAAAGCTAGTTGAATAGAACTGTTATGTAATTTTGAAGCTGGGCATCAGGTAGCTAACTTTTGCAAAGTAGTTTTAGCAAATTAATGAATTCCTTTGTTCTCTAAAAGGGATAAAATATTTGTGTATTATGGAAGGATAAAACTGAAGTTGTACTCAATTGTTTCTAATAGTAAAGGTCTCGAATATCACTAGTAGTCTACAGTAACCCCTGCTATTTTCATGGGAAAACCTTAGCAGAAACTGTATGTGAGATACTACGTAGAATCGTTCTGCTCCAGTGAACATTTGAATTTTTTTCGCATTATTTCACAAAGTTTTGCTAGGTGTTGTCTTAAAGGGATTTCTCTTCATCCAGTTTGGATCTATATTGTGGACTCAAAAAATAATTGGCTTGGAGTGTGGGTGAAATGTTTGAAATTATGGTAATTTCGAGCAAAGCTTTAATAAGATGATATCGATTTTTCTACCATACTGGATTAATTATAAATTGTAAAGAAAAGTTTTCTCCTTAAATTATAGGATAAAATAATTATTCGTTCGTTCCTCTGAATTTCGGTGATGCACTGATAGTCATTTAAAATATACCTTTTTTCTTTATCCTACAGTGGACAAGTTCTCCAATTTATTTATCATAGCATCACTGAGAGCACTTTAAAGAATTCTACGCATATAATAATTATGTCTACTACTTTAATCATCAGAAAAGCTTTTTGGATATCGTGCCATTTAATAAGTTTTTCTAACAGCGAGACAGCTGTTTTTGTACGAAGTATTTAGAAGCTAAAGCTATTTAGAAGTAATTCAAGTTTGATTAAGCCTATGAAACCAATTTGAAAGTATTAATATAAGTCTATAGTTCACATTTAAAGATAATCTTATATGTAAAGGTTGGTCGCGGATCATAGATATATATATAAGCTTCCCTTAGATGAACCGAATATTTTCCTGCAAATGTGCTGTTCTCCACAAATTCTTGAAGTATTTGCTGTTTTCTCATAAGACTTAGTTGCTTTTTACGACATTTATCAAAATGTTCAGAGAGCTTGGGGGCCCCTAGAGTTGAAGATATTCGAATTCATCTGGAAGAAAAATGAGTAAATCATAATCGCTACATAAGTAATAATATGTTACAATCGTGCTCTTGCAAACGAGACAATTTAACGTATTATTTAGGCTATTGTTGGAACTGTTGACAATGATCCTTATTTATAATTGGACGTTATAGTTGGAGCGAAAGATGGAGTTTCACCTAACAACTGAAATTATACACTACATTAATTTTGTACTTCTGCTTTGGTTAATGATCGAAAAAATAAAGTACAGACCTTGAAACTATTAATGTGTCCTTCACTTTGTCCAATATTTTCTCTGCAATCGAGTGATGTGTGAATTAGTAAATGCTCGTATGGCGACAGATAAACAGTGAAAACTGAATATTTTATTAGCTTCTCAACTATAAAAATTTGTTCGGTGAGTGCATTTAGTGGAGGCTTCTTTTATCACATTTTTTACTGGTTTTAATCTTAGTAATAGCTATCGGAGAGAAGTTGTATCCTGTTTTCATTGTCAATTTCTTTGCGATAAAAATATTCATGTAACTTTATAGTTTTATACTAACTAAAATAAAACTAGAGAACTACAGTGCAAGCTCTACGAGACGTGTCTTCCAGGTCACTACATTTTTGTTATTAAATTTTGTGCACTTATTGCCACTCACACCATGAAAACACCGTATAGAAATTGTTTCAAATCCCTTAATTTTCACCCACATACCTTGTCTGTTCACATTATTATCTCCATGTATTAATAGAAATATTGGAAGGTAAAAGAACAAATTGTAATAAACGAGGAAAGTAGAATGTAGCGAAAAATGCAACAAAAATTGCCCTAAAAGCAATTTGAATAAAGAAGTAGTTATGTGATAGAAATAACCATGTGTAGCTAGTATTGGCGTAGATTTAAAAAAAAGAAGTTATTCGTAAGAAGACGTTGTTTATGGCTTGGCAAATTTTGAAGCTCGTTTTTTCCACCTGCTATACAGTTCTGGATCCAATTGTAACTTGGGATTTCGTTCAGGATTACAGAAAAGCAATTAAAAAAACTGCTGGATTGTGGGGAAAAATATTATTTCTACAGTATACTAAAATGTGATATGTTTACCCTAAGTACTTGCACCATACCCTTATATTTAATACTACTATTGAATGAATAAAACCTAATAACCATTTTTGAATGGATTTCTATTTGTGGATACAGTCAACGCTCAGCTGGCACATTTATATTCACCTGTGCTAAGTTGAACAATCCAGACCTTACGGAAGTCCAATCTCAGGGATAGTTATATTTGGAACTTGCTTCAAAGAAGATTCAAAATAGTTGAAAAACGTTACTACTGAGGAATTACAAACTTCAAAACGTATTTACCTTTCTTAGAAACCTATTTGTTTAGATTCTTCGCTCCCACGAACGTCTAACGAATTTTGATGTATATGATCTGAAACTCTAGGCTAACATTTGTATTATTATCTAGATAATTTGCTCACTTATAGAATATTGTGGAAAAGAACTATTCTCTTTTGCTATCGGCATAACAGAACACGTTCCGATTAATTAAATTGAAAGTTTTATCGCCTACACTACAGGAGAATGACTAGTCTACGTGAGCGATATCATCTAGTAAATAATTAATTTCATTCAGCGATCTAATAAAATTCTTATTGTTCTAAGGATAAATACGGATAAACACGCTCTGATTAAAGCTGCAATGAACCAGAAATTCAAAATTAGCACGGAGAGAACGAAAACAACGCAGTGATGACTAACTTACGGGCATCAACATAATTGGGAAGGAGTCTTTATGCAGTGGCATCGTCCTGCTAATATTCTATTGCTCATATGCAAATTAAATCATCTCTGAAACCTATTGGGCAATTATGAAGCCACATACTATATCTGTTAATCTGAAACAGTAATCTCATAGCACCCAAACGAACAGATTATTTTCATTGCTGAACATTTCCACTTCGACATCCCGAATTATATTAAGTTGCTAAAATTTTGCTATTATATTAATCATATTACTTATTTCCTATTTTATTCAAAAACTCATATTTTCATAATTATTATACAAATTAACTTTATTCATTAAAAATGAATATACCAGAATATCAGCAATTTTTGATTTTCATATATTAGTCATAGAAATGACGTGTTTATTTAATAAGAGGTCGCAAACAAAATTCATGGTTGATAATAATATCCCTCCTTGGCAAGTCTATTTTTATATTAAATTATCTTTTCATTATAAAATGTGAATTAGAATTAGATCTAACTCTCTCAGGTACATTAGATATCAGAGGAATATATTTCACCGCCACACTGTGATCCTTCTCATAAATTTTCTCATTCAACCTTTCTACTAATTACTCTAACAATAACATAAAATATAAGTTTATTAAAACATGATATAGAAATAAGCTCCTAATAATCTCGTGAGATCAAACGATTCGAGAAGTTCGAGATTTCTCAGGATTAGATCACATAAACCAGCATTTGGAATTTGATGTGTAATGTGAGTACTGCATAGATCAACCCGCTTTTTAAACACATCGTTAAGATAGGCCGAGTCTATCGTCCTGAGTTAATAACTTCAAAATGAACCTCTGGCTCCGTACATTACTAGCATACGATATGGAATGGTGGTGTCATTCAACCTTAATGTACTAACCAGAGTCCCATCTATCTAAACATCGCTTGCATGCCAGAATTTGTATCAGTTATTAACCTAGGATTGTAACTTTGTTCCAAATGCGATTCAGAGCACTTCTTTCTTCGATCTTCGTCGTCATACTGTAGTTCTCGTATACTAAAGGAGACGCTATCTCCGCGCTGCCCGAATAGACTTAATTGTGTCATCTTACATGGAGAATCAAAGGAAACTCCTGAAATACTATTGGAATAATTTTTTATTAATTGCAATCTATTTTCGGAAATATAATCGATAGAAAGTTTATATTACTCCAAATTATATGTAGAAGTTGTTTTTTTGAATAGATCGTTATAGATTTGTTTAGTCTTAAACTGAATGGAAAAATTTCCGACCTCGATTCGGATCTTCTCTTCTACGAAAGAAATCAACTGTTATTGTTGTTTTTAAGCCAGGCAACGTGCTTAAATTTGGTACTCCACTAAGAACGATTTTGGAATCCACCTAAAATAAATTATGCTAATTTATTTGATAACAACCTTATTATTATTAAAAACCTACCCCACTCACATCCGAGACTCTAACATTAATCTCCTCTGGCATTTTCAATCGACACTCAACATAACTTGAATTAAGGTTGACCAATGTCAATGGAACTGAGAGTAGATCATATAAATCGGAAGAAGGGATTTCTTCCGAGCAATCTAAATAGGTTGCTTAATCAAAAACTTGCAATACTTTGTATATATATATATATATAATTTGTACTTACGGAACAATGTTTTCTGATACCTAGCCGAGAAACGGAAGCGGGCTCCGGGCAAAGCATTATATGTAAAAGAATGAACTCCAGGCCCAAACACGTATTCACCATTTTTGCACATATCCATCACTATATAATCGCTCTAAAAGTAATCCTAAAGAAAATCTCCGAGAGAATCATTCAGTGTGTATTTATACCTCTATGACTCTGTTGCAGTCACATTGATCTTTCAAACGGATAATAGCGATGACTCCGTTTTCAACCATGACATTCGCAGTACAGTTAGTCCATCCACCGACTAGGCTATACGAATTCTCTTCAAAAATCCACCCTCCTTTGCAGTCTTAACAATATTATTATGCAGTAGAATACAGTATTGGTATATTTGGTTTCATACCACTTTTAATCCACCAATAGCCACTTAAAGTTATTATTTTCATTATTAATCCGAATTATTCCTAACCTATTGGTGATGAAGATGTTGAAACTGGACTTGTCTCATAATGAAGCCTTTGTCGTTCTATCGGCACAAGAGTAGCAAGAGGAATACTGCACAATACTAGTAAAACAATATTATAAATGATTGACATTTAGAAATCCTGAAAATGGTGCTTTAAACCACCGAGACAGACAATACATTAAGTACAGTATTCTTCACATGACGTTCTAAGAGTAAGATTATATATTAATATTTGAGATAAGCTAATAAATAAATGCCTAGAATACTATTCTCAGGAAACGGAAAATCTTATGGGTAATACAAAAAATGTATTTGTAGTTGAGATAAAATGAACAGTGTGGGTCTCTACGATCTTTGACAATTATTACTAATCTCCTGACAGAGTGAATTTAGAATGAGTCTTCATTTATTAGTCAACAGCTCGATTAAGCTTGACGTAAGCCTGACTGAGCAAATGGAAGTTAAATGTGCAAGCCTAACAACCTCATTGAGAGGACTAATAAATAAAATGAAAACATTCATTATACTGAATTAATTAAGAACCGTTTATGTCACTGATTTATTAACAATATAATCAGTTATTTGAATAATTCATTAGATGAAATATTGAAATACAAAGTGCAGTTATTTTGTTTTCTATACTAAACAGAAAATGATAATGATAAGCAACCAGTAACTTAAAACACAAATAGAAGAAAAGCAAAACTGTGGTGAAATATGAGTCAAATTTAATTGAGTGAAAGAAAAGGTTATTTCAATGAATTAAAGTGCAAACGAAGATAAAAATTCGAGGCAGTATCAGCATTCAGTAAATTTAATATACATCGTCCGCAGTTAATTAGTTCACGCTTAGATATACTTCTAATTTCGCAATTATTTACTTATGCCACCCACGGAGTAGGTTGAGATGAGTATCCTTGACCCCGCCCCGCAACGACAATGAATCGTCGTTAGCTGTGCCCGATGGGAGGAGCGTAGCAGGCTGGTAATCTGATGACTCATATATCAGTAATATTACTTTTAAAACTTTTGTGTAAACTTTGTCGTAAAATTTATGCAACACAACTGAAAACGGGGAGAGTTAACTAAGAATTAGTTAGTTAGTTATTATGCTAGGAAATTTCCTGGTGATATCAAAGCAGCAGGAAACAGATTCAAATATAAAAATATGACCGAAGATTCTTCGAATCACTAGATTTAAGCCATCTTAGTCTATTAGGTAAGTAAAAAGTTCATACTTTTACAAAATGTTTTGGCTAAATGAAGACATTCTTAGTTTCCTCAAATATTAGTTAGATGTGTATGTGTTTCTCTACACAAAGTACGTTCCCACCGAGCCCAGACTACTGCGGCAACAGTGATTTCTTTCCAATTCACCTTCTACGATTTCACATAAATTGAAGTTGTGGGAGTAGACACTTAGCAGACAGATCAGTTGATGTTTTCGGACACTTATGAACATTTGACACAATGCTAAGTCATGTCCAAGATTTAGATATGATAGTAAATACAACAATAGAAAGGTTCCTCTGGTTTTGGTAAGTACGTAACCACTTTTTACGTGATTCCTTAATGCTTCTAAATCCTATTGTAACCACTTGACTTCATCATGTTATATTACTTATTCAGTGTGATTTTTACTATAGATGAAACATTTTTTTGGCTTGGGAAGAAATAACCTAATTTTGTTGTATTTGAAAAATTACTTATCATAGTGTCATTTCTTCTCAGCCAAAATCAAAAATATTATTACTCGGGTCAAAACTTATCGTGTCAATATATTTAAAGTCAATTACATTTTAATAATTTATCTGTCCATTGTTCGAAATCTGATGGAAAGAAGATTTTGCACTTATAATCCACAAATCCACTTAGATTGCTGGGGGAAACCGTGTAATCCTTCACATTTCCTAATTAGAACAGAATCATTTTTAAAAAAAAAAGCCTCCAATTAAACCCTTTTAGCGAGAGTCTTTCAGAAAATGTAGGCTCATTCAAATCTATTTGCCAATACTGCTATTATGATTTGGAACATTAAATAAACTGTTTGAAATTCTTGTAATTTATTTGATTGGTTAATTTTTCTGGAAATATTTATCAATTTGTTATAATAATTTAATAATTATTTTGTCTTGCATAAAAAAGTACTTAAATACTCTGATATCGATACAGTAATTTTTGAATTACAAGTGAATTAACAGTAATTGATTAAAATGATGCCTCTAAAATAATATTATTTTATTATATGGAATCCGAATATGGGTGATACAGAGAATGTGACCACCCACGTGTGGAACTATTCATAATTCCTCTTCTAATTCATCAAACTCTATAAATATTGCTTAAAATGATATGGGAAATCATGTATTTAGTAACCAAAAAAGTTCGTGCGGGTTTTGGTAGTTCAGTTCAACGACTTGCTTTACTTTGTAGTTTTCAAGAGTGCAAGTTTTTGTGTGCGTCATAAGACACAAACACGCGTCAAGCAGGCGGTGTGCTTTAATTCAGCGTGTACTCTTTTTCTGTGAATTCGGACCCTTCGGAGCTGTCAGTAGAATTGGTATTCCGTGACCACTTTATGAATTTAAATTCCGTACGAAGGCTGCAGAAGCGTCGCGTAAGATATGGCTTTGGAGAAGATCTAGTAAGCGAACATATTGCAGAAGTCGTCTACAAGATTTGCTTCTGGCGATGAGTCACTTAAAGGTGCACCACGTCCAGGAAGACCCTCCATTATTGATAATGGAGAATTATGGGTCTCTGTGGAAACCATTCTAAAGTAACGTGTCAAGAACTCGTTCAAACGTTTAACGTGGGTGAAGAAACAATCCTCTCACATTTACAACCTGGAAAGTCACGTCAGCTAAGCTAATGGACACCACATGTCTTGTCAGATGACTAGAAACTTCAGAGGTTATCAGTTCGCTCTTCATTCCCCTCACAGCATTCGAATGAGTCGTTTTTGGATTGCTTGCTCACTTGT
>JAJAVP010000278.1:18572-71132 GCA_020740425.3 Heterorhabditis indica | reverse complement strand
GACTAGAAACTTCAGAGGTTATCAGTTCGCTCTTCATTCCCCTCACAGCATTCGAATGAGTCGTTTTTGGATTGCTTGCTCACTTGTGATGAAAAGTGGACGTTGCACTAGAATAGAAAGCAAACTTGCCATTGGTGCTCACCAAAAGTTTTACAAACGGAAGATCGTGTCATTGGTGTGGTGGACCGCCTCCGTTATTGTCCATTACAAGCTTGCGCTAGCGACCAGACAGTTACGACCGACGTCTATTGTGCTCGAGAACGAGAAGGATGCGTTATCTCGAAAAACGTCAGAAGTAGTTTATCGAAAGAAAGTGTAATTTTGCAGAACAGTGCGATACCCCGTGTCACAATACTGACTTTTGTTTGCGTTTTAGGACGGGAGATGAGACAGCCAAAAAATCCCTTCCATTATGTGTTTTAATCCTCAGAATCTTCGATTTGTTGCATAGAAAAGGCTATAGAAGAATATTTGTAAACAAATAAAAGTTGCGCAACACTAGATAGGATCTAGAAAATGTATTCCTTCTAGTATGGACTTCTGAAAAGTCGTGTCTTATAAATTAGATTATTGTATTATTTTACTCAGATATTGTACTTTAGGTGGATATAAAACTGGATTATTTACGACTATATATTGATTCATTACAATATACCTCAAAACATTGTTACAAAAATGTCCTGTCTGGAGATAGAAGAATCTAAATATATACAAAAGACGATGCTATGTTCTAGACAGGTTTTGATATAGAAACTAGACACATACAATATTTAGTTAGGCAGTTACTGTAGTTCATTAAAGAACAGATTGTGGAAGAAAGTAATGGTGTGACGCAACACGGGTCCCGAGCCATAAATAATTATATTTCAAAGCCTCATTTGACACAGGTAATAAATTCTTCCTTATTGATGTCTATTTTACATTGCAGATCATAATCAAGTAGTAATAATAGGGACTTATTCCACATAAAAACACTTTACATTAGAGAAAAATATTAATGGATACCATTTAACGAAATTTTAGTATGCCGAAACTGTGTTTCTATTTCACCAATTGATTTATGCACATTATTTTCATAATATTGTTGGTGGCTGATATGAGAGAGAGTGCTATAATAGAATTACACAGTTCACCAATATTTGGTACCTAATTTTCATGAATCGTAATCGATCCTTCTAGTTTTCGTGAATCGGTTGACGCGCTTTAATGATGACACTCAGTTGGCAATTAGAGAATCAGGAAATGAAATCATGACGTCTGACAGACGATATGTGAGGAGCAGCGCCGTGCCTGGAATGTTTTCGACTAAGATAATATAGCTATTGATCAATTTTAGAACTAATTTATAGAATTCTAATGCCCTGTCCTTTTAGTGTAATAGTTCCTATGATTTAGATGAATTAGCTTATCATATATAGCGTAAATTCATATAATTTCGCCATATCTTCAAAAGTTTACATTGAATAAATTTCTTGGTAATGTAATTGTAAAATTGAATGAAATAATTATACAAATAACTATTAAATAAAATAGACTTTTTCATGACCCATCAAAATCATCTTTTGCTCCGAGAGGGCTTATTAAAAAATTAACAAATTTTGACCTGTGTGGTACTTAAGCTCTTATCTTGTACAGAATGCTTTAGAGTTTTCATCTATCTACTACTATCAAGCAAAACAAATGAAAGCTAAATATTGAACTGTTACTTGTCAATAAAATTCGAAGAAACTATGACGATACTGCACAATATGAACACGACAACCCACGGGTACATACTAATGTTAGTATATGTAATATTAGTAACAAAACAGTCTCTGAACTTGACCTAATGCAAACGTATTCTTGACAAGAGTTTAAATCAGCATGAATTATTATTTAGCAAAATGCAAACTAAAAGCTTGTACGGTAATATTCAAATTATCAGTTTGAGTACACTGGTATTTATTGTGCCTCTATTCGAGCTTTAAAAAGCATTAATGACGTAATGATGATTTCGCGGCATTCGTCCATCTGATCCAGAGACGACAATTTAAGATAGACATCTATGCACAATTAAAAATGTGCCTTCCACTGAATCTGGCGACCAACAGTAATTTGCAAATCAAAGATAAAATTATTGAGATGAACCAAACATATGCTGAACCAGTTATCAAACAATACAATAGCACTTATTTTTAAAAACATGAACGACAGACATTCATTCGATTATTTTTCAATTATCCTAACCATCCGGTCTCACTTTTAGTCCGGACTCATCTTTCGCTTCTGTTTAGCCTTCCATATATTTACAATTCCTAAAAAAGATGCCATCTAATTAAATGGTTATTTTTTGGCATCAATACGTTTTTGATAAATTGATAAACGTAAAATATAAATAATAAGTAAGCCTGATTATTCACCTAATAATAGAGGTTATGTAATTTTTATTCCATAGTATTAATAATTTGTAGGCTTTAAAGTGAAGCACAGGTAAAGTTTGCAAGTAATAAAGTTAAATGTCTCTTACCAAATTTTTAAACATTGTGTTTTAAATCAGAATACTTGGTATGCAAATCCGGTTACGCTTACGTTTACCGTTTAACAAAATTCAAATGGTATTCAATCTCCTCTAAAACTGTACTTCATCTGCAGTGTCTAGTCCAGTTGTGATTCTTCTGGCAAAAAAATATTTTTTTGAATGCTTATTCACAGCACTGGGTAAAGTTTTACTGACACCTTACTTCTGAATAATACTACCACTTTCAGCATGGACCAACGATGTGGCTCTAGTTTCAGGAATTTTATGCATAATTTTTTCAATCATCCGCAGGTTTGGTGATTTTATGCAAACTAAAGATTTAAGTTGTTGGAAGATGGTTTTTAGACCACTAATTTTTCCAAGGATAACAAAATTTCTAGAAATTCATAGTCTAAGTCATATTTAAATAGTGACTCAATGAATTTTTATTTTTAGTATCTTTAGTGCTAAGAAGTTAGTGAACAACTTTAATGTAATGGCAGTGAATCAGTTGAATATTAGAATTTATTAAGAAAATTATGTACACATTCAAGAATATTTTGTAAACACATTTAGCCAAATGACAGATGCGAGCTGCTGAACCATTCGGACCATGAGCTTTAAGAGGTCATTAGAAATATCCTTCTGAGAAAGATTCTTTGGTATCCTGATAACTACCTTTCCTTCACCAACGTTTCTCTCATATGTCTCATAGATGTTTAATTGGATTCAGATCTGCAGTTTGGGATGACCATTCTTAAAGATACTTTCGGCTTCCTCTGTAATTTTCGATTAAATACTTAATATCTAAGAGACCTATAAGATAGCCTCCTTTTATCCCCGTACCAAATAGGCAATATTTTATAGGAAAAAATATTGCACTACAAAGGTTACGACTGCTGACCTTTGGATGAAAACTCCGTCTCCGCTAACTTTTGGCCATGTTAATATAATTCTGCTAGTTTTAAACACGAAAGCTCATCAAATAATAACATTGTAATAATACTGCTTTTAAATGCCTTGATTTCAGATCAACTTATTAATAACATCATTTATTCTTGCATTATCAGTCTATGTTTCTCTAATTACAATTACTGGACAAAATATCTGTAAGTAAGATCACGAATTATTTTTATCTAATTTAAATATTGATTTATATGGGACATTAACATTGATAAGTCTTCAGCCTTACAAAGTTGATTAGTTTATTTTAGTACATCCGCTTTCTAATGTCACTAGTTCTACGTTCTCAGTAGATGCCGTCAAGGAATTCACCTTATCAACATTCTCATTATTCTTTTTAACAATACTTGCTTTGATTGTTGGAAAGATTGTACATTATGCTAAAATACCATCACTTTGCGGTGAGAGAAAAAGTTCATTTATAGAATTTAGTAATATGCTACTTTTGAAATAAATAAGGAACTGTTAGTAATCCTTAGGAAAATATTGGATATTATTACAGGAGCACTACTTGTGGGCATCGTGGTGATAAATGTACCTCTTCTAGAGAAAATATTCTTCATTAATAAGCAATGGGAGTTCATAGCACGAAAACTAGGCTTAGTCAACATTATCATTAGGTGGGGAATCAGCATTGATGCTCCATACATCAGCCAAAACCCGGTTAGTTTTTTGGATGTACAGTATGGATTGTGTCCGCTATTTTGCTAGAATTAGCCACGTAGTTTGTGGAATACGTCACTGGGCCTAAGTGACGGCTGCTTTAGAAACATGAGTACAACCGTAGCTGTAATCTGGATCTTCGCAGGTAATGCCAGTTCTGCTTGGAATACTATCTTCAGCTGCTGAGGCTGCCGTTATTATTCTTGCTTCGACGTTTATTTTTAATATTTCTACTCCTATGGCTATTCTCAGTGGGTACGTTAACTCCCTAAAATCTAGCAGTATAGTAACTTTTTTGATCAAAAATTATTATTATCAATAATGACTTAGATTTCTCTTGGCTACTGTGTCACCGGCAATCAGCGGTTCATTAATGATAAAATTACATAATAGAAAACTTGGGACAGATAAGGTGATAAAAAATTCATTACAATGTCCTATATTTAAATTACAAAGTTTAATAGGGTTTTTCAGAAAATTCCTAATTTTGTACCTGCTGCGTGTTGTTTTGATAACTTATTTTGTCTGACCTTATTTAGTCTTACTGCATCTACCACATTTTCCACAGGTAACTATATAATACTAATATATACTTAAAAATATTTGTAATACAAAAAGCAAATATAGTATTGCTTTTGCTACTCTACCATATAAGATTAATTCAGATCCTCTTTTTCCCACTTTGGTGCGATCGATAGGTGAAATTGTTGTTGGCGCTATAATTGGAGCAGCCATTGGTGGGTGTTTGTATAAATGTTCATAACTTCATTATATAATTAAAGTACTGGAAATACTCACCACTATACCATTAGATCTTCTGTGAAAATAAACTTACCCGGAAATAGAAAATTCCAACGAATAATCAGTCGTCTGTTTTAAACTGAGTGGTTCTGCGATTAAGTCCTATCCGTCCAATAAATCATTTATTTATACTTATTTTTTGTTATAGGATGTCTTCTATGGTGGTTTCCGAGACAAAACGAAGAATATACTCACCTCATGAGATCTCTGCTCATTGCGTTTTTGAGCACTTCAGTCATAATTGGTATGTCTGTTAACTTTATTACAGCTTTGTTATAAATTTAAATAAAATCTTAACCATCTAAACCTAAGGAGCCAATGCGTTGGATTATGGATTTCCTGGTATTATCGCAACTCTCCTTATTTGCTTCATATCCACTACTCGTTGGAGATTTGATAATGAAAAGAAAGTAAGGCTTAATTAAGCGACTAAAACTTTGTTGTTGTTAGAAGACTAGCCGTTGTTGATTTACAGTTATCGTTATTAACAGATACTTCAAGGCACTACCAGTAGAGCGGACATTCCACAATCTCTGGAAAATCGTCTTTACTCCTCTACTTTTTACTCTCGTTGGCATGAAGTTAAAGTTCTCAGAGGTATGCTAGCGAATAATGTTAGTTAATAGATAGTATATGCTAATAAAATATATTACAGATCACGTGGACAACCTTGTTGGTTTCTCTTGCTCTGATTGGTTTGGGTTGTGTGGCAAGGCTTCTTGTTGGCTTCATTGTGACAAGTTTTTCCTTATTTAAATTTCGAGAACAATTCATCGTTGTCATGTCGATGGTGACAAAGGGAACTGTCCAAGTCAGTAAAAAAGCATTTCTAAAAATAATTCGTAAAGTAGTCATTACTGCATTTTGTTGAATGGTACTTAAATATGGAATCAAATCCGAGTTTTCTGGACAAAAAGTTACTAGTATCTATATGAAATTTTGTCTTGCTATGAAATTACAATTGAAAACAATTGTCTGTTCTAGTAGAACAATTTTATCTAGAAACTCACTAAATCGATACTCAAGCAACATGGTTTTACAGTAACATACAAGATTAATATCTAATGTAATTGTCTGGTAAATTATATTACAGCGATACTTGTTCTAATTTATTCAAGGCTGCTCTTGGTCCTTCAGTAATTACGCTGGCGGTCGGTTACCCGCAATACCAAGAGGAAGCTTCATTTGTAAGATAATGATCTACTTATGGAAATTTCGTATAGTATTATGAATTTGATTCAGATAGTCACTGCTTGTATCATCACGATCTTGGTTACCGCATCAATAGGAAATTTTATACTGGAATTTTCTGCTCCATATCTCCTTAAAAAAAATTTCATCCAAACAGTGAGTATTATCATGCATTTTCATATATATTTAGGAATTTTGAAAGTTCTTAGCTAGGATGTAGAAAGTAACTCTTCTGTATCAACTGAAGTTGCAAATCTTTTGTTTAAGGTCCACATAACTCCAGATGATTCCTATATTCACACACAGAAAGTGGACGAGCCACTTGATTCTATAATTACTTTTAAGCAATTTAGAAATCTTAACCAGATTCAACTGGACAACCTAAATGGTAGAAAATTTTTGCAAAATGGAAATCACTATTAGTATCACTATCTGACTCCTAACTATTAAACACTTCAACCTTGTACTCAGCACTAAATCAAATAGTGGATTTGAAATGTACAAATCATTTCCGTATGTCATCGCATCCATGTATCGAGTCTGAAACATCAGACGATCACTTTAATATTGCTGTTATATATCATCACTTGTTATACATATAAAATAATAAACATATATTTTCCAATATAATAAAAGATATAATTGGGAAACCCATAAATTCTCTTAGACTCGTGAAATCATTTCCTACGTACTAACGAGCTCAGTTAATAGCACTTTAAGGAATTCTTCATCGTTGCTCGTAATTGTTATTGAATAAGTGTAGATGATAATTATACGAACGACAAAACATTCAAATTCTCTAAATGATGTGTTCACATTCAAAGCAAGTTCCATATATTAACTTTCTCCTTAAAAAAGACGTAATTAAAGGCTAAGGGTAATTATCAAAATGTGTTTTAAAACTTAGCCTACAATAAGATTAGATATTTAAAGAAAATAGGTATCAGGCATGCTTTCTTCTGAAACAACTGTATTTACTTTTAGTGCTGTGAAATTGCTAGACGGTCGTCGTGAAGTATCGATTAATGAATTGCGAATCTTACGGATTACGCCACCTAAAACATTTATAATAGTTTACATTTAGAAATATGTTAAAGCGTTATATTAAAGGGTTAAACAGTGATTTACATGCATTTACCATGCTTTTTAAATAGTGGATCTTCAACCGATGATGGCGAAATGTCTCCTCGCCCCGTAAGATCGGCACAATTATTCCTTGCACTTGCTGGTTTGCAATCTAAGGAAAATGGCTTAATAATGGCTTTTGCTATTCAGTTTAAGTAATTACTACATATGTATTATTTCATTAACGGTTCTCTTTATTGGAACAACAGGAAAATATGGATAATATTCTCACCAGTAACAACTCGAACACGGCCATTATTAGGAATCTTTTGACGAAGAAACGGTATGGCTTTGACAAACTCCTCTCTGCAATATATTTGTCTTTATTTTAAAAAGGAAGTAAAAATGCGATATTGCAAGTGAATTAGAGAAAAATCTTGCACAACCTGAATGATTCATTCATCCAGGCGTATAGAATAGGATTCCAGCACGTAGCTGTCATACTAATGAGGTGGACGATGAGAAAGATGAAACTAAAATGTGGCTTGATCCACTTATCCATATGTAGGTCTCGCAATATATTTCTGAAAATGACATCCATAGGCCGGATAATTTCCTTCACAATATATTATATCCATTAATATTAACGTGCCCAAAATATTTATACATGGATTCCGTTCGTATAACTTCTCACATATTAAATTATCTATAAAAATGGAGTATGTTTTGATAATTGCATCGTTGAACGTACAGTAGGTTAAAAGGGAACCAACAAACAGTGAAGATAAGCACCATGATGACGAGCATTCTAAGAAGGCGTTTCTTCCTAGAAGTGAGTAGATTGTGGACTAACAACCAATATATTTGCATACTGTGAATTTTGGCAGCTCTACCTACTTATTAAAACTTTATTAATCCAATATGGTATGACTTTTAGACTATGCATATCCCCAGATATAAAATGTATTGTAGTTTTTTTCGTCACTTGGTATACTTCCTTGTGATTGTTAATGAAATCCTAAGAATAACTTATAAATAGTCACGACTACACTCGAGTACGACTGCAATATTTTCTGAATCTATTATGAATCTCACATATTGTACTCGCCTTGTTAATAATCAGTGCATCGAATTCTATGGATTTCAATATATTTGTCTATTAAGTATTTTTTACGGATTTTAAAAATTACCTCATATACTAATATTTCCTACTCAATAGTAAATAGTACCAAAATTGTATGGTGTAATTTTTCAAGATTTAGACAAGAGAACACTGTTGTAAATCGTAATAAACAAAAACTAAAAACAACAATAAATTCAAAGCTAAGTGAAGCAAAATAAATTACAAATAAAACCAATAATTTACTTTGTTGTCTCCACTGCACGTTCGCGGACTATCCTTCGAGCGTTTAAAAATGACCAGATACTTCGGTAGCTGATGCCAATAATAACAAATGGTACGACAAACTAAAATACACCACTGTATCAAATCTGATTTTATGAACATGGCTTAAATTAATATGTACCTGAAGTGCCATAACTATGACTCCATAAACACTTTTGAATCTCTTCATGGACCAGTCTTCACTACATACCCAAAAATTACATGGCTCTGATATGAAAGTGAGACGCATGTGCACTGCGTAGGGCATAACAAGAAGCAAAGAAAGAAGCCAAATGAGCGTCACAATCAAAATACACGTCTGAAAAAATTTACTAATAAGCCTCAAAAAAGGGATAAGTATTTTCAAAGAGAAGTAACGTATAGCTGGAGTAGAGATATTTGTGACAAGGTAGAAACAAGAGAAGAATGGCAGAAAAGAGTGCACTGTTACCGACCCGCATCGACATCCGATCGTTAATGTTGAGCGAACTGGAGTGGTGGACTATGACGAAATATCTATCCATAGCTATTGCCATCAAAGTAAGTGTGCTAATGAATATGCTAGTACCTAAATGCATTATATTATTTTTATCCTAAGAAAAATAAGAATTCTTCTATAGTTTAATAAAAGTTATAGGACCTTGAAACAACGGTAGGCCATGGCATAGCCATCCACCCCATATCCAGTGACCAACATACGTATACATAGGAGTCAACCAGAGGGATCTGAAAATTAGTTTACCCATTCACACTTAAATTTAGTAGTTCTGCCAACTCAGTACTTATTACTGTAATAACTGGACATTAGAATCATACTTCACTTTCTTTATGCACATTTTCGTCATCATCTGTTTCTACTGAATTAAAATAACAACCATATTATTTTTATCTTGCATTAACTTTAATTAACACAACTACTCTCTGAATCTTTAGTGACCTTTTTTAAATGGAAATACTTACGTGAAATTAACGAGGAGATCAGAAATGGCTAGATTGGTGATGAAAATATTGGTTACAGTTTGCATTCGCTTATTGTTCATAACGACATATACAACAAGAAAGTTTCCCGAAACAGCAACCGTAAACACTGTGAGGTAAAGCAGCAACATAATAGAACGAACGACAAATATATCCATCGGATTCTGGAATTCGAAAAAGTTTATGATTTAATTTATTTTCATTATATACTTCTGTTTAGTGCATGAATAAAATATTACTTAATATTGCACTATTTGAAAATCAATAGGTTAGTTTTTTTCCACCAAGCCAGTTAAAAACCAATTATATTCTTTGTGTACTCGTTTCAAAGCTGCTACCTCTCCTGTTTACCACTTAATTCATAACAAATTTGCTATTATTAGCCTTAAGGTTGTACTTAGACGCCTAGCGTGTTCTAATTAGCTTTGATCCGTAGAGTTAAATAGTTCATCTCCATTTTTCCCTTTTTAAATTCAAAAAAAATTGATCAACAATTTATTTTTCGGTGAGTGGTTTGCTTTATAGCCGGAAATTCGCGTTGAATGTTATTCTTTGACACCAACTAAGCAAACCTCTTGCTCAAATGGCTGCAAACTATTATAGACCTCTATGGGAAATACCTAGCTGCTGCAATATTTTTAAAATCGATAGCAACTGTCACAAGGTAAATGAGATAGACACTTTTTGCTTAATTTATTCTCATGCACTCGCTGCTGTATAGCTGCAAGAATCAGATAATTAAGGAGAAAATCATTCATGCATCGAAGAGTATAAGGACAAATATAAGGTCAATTATTGAAAGAAATGACTTCCATTGGAAAGTATTTGAGGGTGGA
The DNA here is from genome assembly GCA_020740425.3 of Heterorhabditis indica. Taxonomy (NCBI): domain Eukaryota; kingdom Metazoa; phylum Nematoda; class Chromadorea; order Rhabditida; family Heterorhabditidae; genus Heterorhabditis; species Heterorhabditis indica. Next base: position 60,754 of record JAJAVP010000278.1, on the reverse strand, counting down.
TAGTGGTACGATTAGAAATTTTGGAATTAAGGTAACAAAATAGATTTTAAACTTTTATAATAAGGGGCCTGACACAATTGTTAAAATCTAAAAGGTACTTAAATTTGAGATGTATAGTATAATACTTAGTGAAATTATTGTAGTTTATTAACAACAGAATAAAAATATGTGATTACCTCGATGCCAACATAGAACTGTTTATAAATAAGAGGTCTAGTACAGCTTTAAATCATTATAGTTACTTGCTGGTGGTAGCGTGTGGTTTTGTAACAGAGAAGACATTAGGCAAATGTTAAGCTCTCAAAACCAATATGTAATTTACTCCTGTTTAGTCTCTTTATTCTAGTGTGCACCTATCGAAAATCACTTCACGGACTGCTTGTTTTCCTAGTCAAAATCTTTCCATTAAAGCTTAGTAAATGCGTGTTTGAGACAAGTTTATCAAAATTACAAATACAAATAGAATGAAGAGTTGGAATGAGTACAGCTCTTTAACACAAACCTCATAATTAATCAGCGTAAAGTGTTCCTCCTCGCAAAATTGGTTCATATAAAATAAGGTCATATTTTATATTCAGGGGACCGGATTATTGCAATTTTCTGTTTTTTGTTAACATACACGCAAACGAAGAAGCTATGATGTTAGAATCAAATCCATACAGATCAATATGCACTTTCAAGCAATGACTTTTCAAGTAATATATCTTAATTTTGAGATTTACTGCTATTTTAATAGTTTTCTCTACCGTATACTTTATTGTGTCTAGTTTCTTATGGCCTTTCATGTACGGCAACTCGGCTAATTGAGAAAATTTGTGTTTGCCTTGGCTTATAGTTGGCCTGAGTTAAAAATTGGATAAGAGTGTAAAAACAAGTTGTTTTCATGACAAAGTCGAAGATCATCTTATGTGATCTTTTGGTTGTAACCGGGCTATAGTATAAAATTATTAATGATTAATAGCAGCTTTTAATTATTCAAATAACCCACATTTTTGATTCGGCATGTGTTGAAGTAATTGGTAGTGACAGCCTGCTGTATGAGCACCATGGTCTCATTGGTTAAGTCGCCCATACTGAAAAGATCTTTGGTGCTGTTGTTACGGATAATTAGTGGAGAATGAGTAAAATTGGATACAACATACAACTGTTAGATTATCACTAAAAACTAATTTTTGCAACGAATGATAACCACCATCTCGACATAAATTATATATACTAGTCTCTATGTGGTGTGGCGTATGGCATACTACCAGTTGCACATAGGAATATGCCGTCATGGGATACCACCGTGAGCTAATCATCACTGGAAGTTACATGTGGCATTAATAATGCTTTACATTATGTTCTCGACTAGAAAAAAGGTGTTGTTAGTTAAATTCCATGACTTTACTACAAATATAAAATATATAAAGTACAAAATAATTCGCCGATATTCATGACTACAACGACGGTGACATATCTCCAAAATATACTAGACATGGCGTTTATTTATTTAATACTAGTAATGATCTAGAGGTAAACATTTGGTCCACATTATGGTGTCTACTGAAGTAACTCAGCTGTGTGAATTAGAAATCATGTAAAGAATTAGTACGAAGAGAGGAAAAGCATAGTTTTTTTTACTTAAATTAAGAGAAACTAGTTAAAATTCCCACGATCACTTGCCAAGATCCCGGGAATTAATGGGTTCCCAGGATGGAAAAGACATTGAATCTGTCGGTGGGCTATTTGTTTTGGTTTTCATCGGGAAAAACCATGGATATCAATGGTAGTACTTCGTCACTATCAGCGTTTAAGAGCAGTAAAAACATAATTAGTACAAACCTTCTAATAATCACAAGAGTACTATTATGTTAAAGATTTGTTAATAATTATTGCATTGTTTGGATGTAGTCAGTTGAAACGATGTGCCGATTGAACAGACATTGCTGGAGTCGGTCGTTCGACCTTGATTAGAATAACACCCGGATAATGAGACAAACTCTAGTACACAGTTACTTATCATGACCTTAACTATCATCATTCCAAATATAAATACATTTGATGAAACGAAGGGTATAGTTGAAGAATGACTATTATAGCAGTAATGGATAGCGGTGTGAAACGATAGAAATTCATTCCTTATTCAATCAGCGTTTAATTTCCACATTTGTTTCATCTATTGATATCTAGCAGCTTCGTTAGTGATATTAAATATCAAATTTTGCTATTGTATAATAAAAGAGTACATAATCTATAATCGAAATTAGAGACGCAAGTACATCATATCTTTAAAAATTGTCAATAAACCAACTACAAAAATAATGAGCAATATTTAACTTCTGGAAGTTTTTACTATTTCTTTTATAATAATGTTCTGGTATATATGTCAAGACGTTTCCAAATGTTGCTCTTGGTAATTTAACCTTATGTATTATATTATCATAAAATATTCGATGCTGAGAACCCCGATGCTTCTGTATGTGTCTAGTTCATTATGGCATCGACTCTATGGAAGAAACTAATGTAATTAAGACCGAATGCGCCTCAAGACTCCCACGCAGTTAACCAACGACGTTTTACGAAAAACCGAATGCTTCTCTTAAATTCAGAGAACTACTTCATTACACCCAAAAATGAAAACATAAAACTCTAGATTTGTTAACCCTTATGTGACTAGCGAAACTGCTTAGAGAAAAAATTAAATCTAGCTCTTCACCTTCTATACGATCTTAGTCCTTTTGAAAGCGTTCGAAGATAGCAATTACCATGCATAGATGTTTTGTCAAGTAAATTACGTCTTTTACTATGGACAATCAGTTAATAAAACGGTGATTGTTGATTCTCTAACTCTACAAAATTGCGCAAGTGATCTTGAAAAGTTACTTTGAGGGTGTCTTTGCAAATGATAATAGATTTGTATTTCATACTTGGAGTTTAAACTGGATACTGAGCTGTACGCTCCTAGACTCAACAATTTACACAATTCTGTCAGCAAAGCAGACGCATCAATTCCAATATTGAAGTGGGAACTTTACTTATATACACTGTTATGGACATCAGCTGAATGCCACTGACGTATGGATAGTTTTAGTGAAGCTCAAGTATTGTAATTAAGTGAATCGGTTCAGTTCCAATTATTTTTTCTCTAAAAAACCTTGTGAGAAATATAAACAATCAAAAATATCGGTAAATATTAGATATAAGGTTGTAATATTGCTTATTAATACTAAAAGATATTTAACAGATAGCTTTACGTTTGGAATTACATATATACCCTCTATTTTTGACGGAAAATCAATACAAAAATCTTAACCAAATGTAAGCGACATTTAATTCTCTTCAAAACAATAATATTGTTACATTAAGTATAAGAAGCTCTTAGTGGTAATGCGTTCCATAAAAATACGTATAGAATTACCATAACAACTGTTGCCGTACTATAAAAGGAATAGTTTCTATTATGGCAATTTAGCTACATAATGTATATGAGATAGAATCCAGCAGAGAATAATTGAATGAAACTCATCTAGTCTCAAAATAGTCGAGTTTAAATTCGTTAAATTTTTCCAGAAAACAAACACATTATTCTTTTGCTCAACTTCATAATGAGGGCGACTCTGTAGATAGTGGAGTGTACACTGAATGGAATCTAAACAGGCCTTCTAAATGAGATGAGCATTTTACGCCCTACTGCGAAAATGCGTGCTGTGACCGAAACGTTATAAGCCTGTACCTAGAAAGACAGAGGAAAACTCTTTCTTATATGACCGTGAAGTTACTAAATAAGAAGATTCATGAAGTGAAAGATGGAACAAGGATGAAATCTAGAGATACTTCAATTGGATGAAGTGTTAATTCCGTTCGTTTACTCTGGGAATGTCTAGAGCTTATATAATAATAGCATGAAACTTAATTTTCTCTACGTTACTGAAAAAGATATTAATATTCAAAAAAAATGATGAAAGCTTGCTCTCAAAAATTTGGCAGTATACTAAGAATGACATGATGGTTAGTTGGTTTCTCCTTGGTATCTCAATGAAAATGAACTATTTTCTGTTTTCTTATGGTTCTCAAAAAATGTCCAGGTTTTGTATGTATAAAAAGCTTGAAGACAAAATGAAACTTATTATGGCATTTAGAATACTTTATATGTGAAACATTTCTTAGAAGTATTATTGGACTAAACTTTTAATGCTACAGAAATATTTACCGTCTAGAAAATAATTGTATTAGAACTTAGTAATAGGATTTATATAAAAGTTGACCACACAAAAACATTGATAATTCAAAAAATCAAAAACATCCTACATATGTTATTGAAAGAGAAAGACAATACACAAGTAATGTTACTGATTCACATGTCTATCCAGAAAACAACAGAGTTAGTATTACTAAAAGCTGATTTTTGCAATGACAGCAAAGCATCCTACCTCTATTTATCACACTTCAAATGGCACTTTAGGTAATTAATGTATATTAGTAAAATATATGTTCTGCTGCGTGATAGCATGCAGTACACAGAGTTAGTACTATAAAATATGTGCTGCCATCGGATTCCCACAGTACGGAAGAGCAAATCAGAAGTCGCTTTACCTGAAGTGGAATAGCCTAGTTGTGCTTTATTTTCACAAAATCAACAATGGGTGGTGCATTACTGCAGTCCATATCTTAGCATCAACAGATTCGTTAGTTAGGAAATATGACCTCAGTGTCGCTTCATTAAGAAATATGACCTTGTTTATTACAGCGCCTTATTATTAGGACATTAATTCCAAAGAAGAGATATACGGTTTCTGATCATATTGATACACAGAAATGTTAGCAAAGTTTAGAACACGACTGGCTAAATCGCTAAATTAAAGTGCTTCGACGACTATCGATGCTAGCACAATGTCGTATTTGACATGGACACGAACCTATTGTGCTCTGGGCGGAGCGATCCAATAAAGTGAACCTAGAAGGGGAGGGGTAAAAATTCTGAGAACGTTGGAAAATATGATTCGTTGCGTAATTATAGAATAACGTATTCTGAATATTATATGTTACACCAGCCATATATCGTGGCAAATGTTATGAGTTAAAGTCTGTAAATGATTCAAAGCTCTAGTACCTTCAAACGCGCAGTGCTTATGGTTGAAATTGTAGTACAAGATACATTCACATAATATATTAACAAACAACTATATTTTCATCGTCAAGAAGTATCTTGTTTTGTGTACTACGCTAGCACAAATCTTGGCAAGTCATAGTTAAACAGACGTTCATCAAAATCTCCTCATAAGTCTTTGTAAGAGATACAATAACCTCACAATTTCTAAAATCATTAATGTATAAAAATAAATATATACATTAATATATACCCTATTTATTCTCCAGCTCATTGGTAATCTCAAAAGCACGAAATAATCTATTCCTCTCATTAACATAATAAAGAGAACTCAGCTAGTTGGTCAAATATATAAACTATAAACAATTTGGATGATTTTTATTATGCCTTCCGTGGCATAATATAAGTAAATTAAATTAATGAAGTACTTTTTTCGCTGTTAAAAATTATAACCAAAAATATAAAGTAGATGAGAGTAATTCATCGAATCAAGTATTTGAGAATTATCTCCTATTATGCATATACATAATTCTTTCAATTCAATATTGTTTTGGACCGTCGTTGAAATATAATGCTGGCATTTTAGCATATTTGTGAACTTATACACTCGTATTCTTCAAATACTAGAATATGAAACATTGCTTAGGGTAATATTGGAAGTCGACATTTTATAAACTACTTCATTAAGTGGCATTAATTAGCTTTATATAAAATACCAAGACTTTTTTTTATCTACTTTTGTTATAGAAGAAGTACGTTTAGTGACGTTTGTTTTTTGGATATTGGTGTTATTGAAAGGTGTATAGAAGATAACGAGTATGACTACACACTTGGACGAACCTTATGCTGAATTTTAGGATAACCAACAATATTAATCGTAATAAAACTACATATAATGTCTTTTCTAAACATAAAAATAGAAATGACTTCCGTCCATATGGTAAAATGTAAGCCTTTCTTGATTCTTGCAGCGGAAGTGAGTCCACTTAGGATTATGTATCTCTCTCTATGTGCACTTAAATTTATATGCTGTGAACAAAATCTAAACCCACCAGCAAGGTTAGTAATTGTTCTTGCCCAATAAATTTACAATTTTATTGCTAAAATTTAGCCCATTTATCATGCAATAAAAAAGCCTCAGCATATTATTGAAAGTGACTCCTTGCTATATTTCGTATCCAAAACAGGATTTCAAAGCGCAGAAGTTACCTCGTTCATTATGGTCTAATTGTGAAAAGGGGAATAAAGTAGCACTGATTATGTTTCGATGAGTATTTTTGCTGATAGTGAAGGGGGAAATATGCAAGTGGAAGATGATTAAACTGTTTAGTCATTGCAACTATTTGACAACATATTAGGCTTCGAGTCACACTGTGTGCTAAAAGAAAATTATTCATTCGCTCAAAGCAAACGGAACAGGATAATAATACCTCATTCACTCGCGTACGAAACATGCCGTTAGCGCGAAAACAATTAGCGATGGCAATCCGAACAGAATTGCCACACAAAACACTTGAGATTATTCAATTTGTCGTTTACAGTTCCGGATCACTTCCAGCATTCGGTGCTACTATTAACTCTAATTTCTGCTCCTCTCTAGCTGTTGGTTCCACTAGTGTAAATATGCCTAGATTGATATTTCTAATTGGTCGTTGTAAGGAGCCAATTACCCAGGCTCAACGTTGTCTGACGAATCTACGAAGTACTTTGGTATGCACATAGGACATGTGAAGCCAATGTCATTTTGTTGTTAAGAGCTAATTTTGGGGTATACCCTGCACTTCAAGCAACAATAGAACACTGACACTGAACGAAGACGTCTAGATGAATAACCAAAAAGAGACATCACAAATACATTCGTTAAAACTAGTAAAACACCGCATTTAGTTCTTGTTGAATAAAAATAATTGCTCATGATTCCACCTGATCTCGGTCAAATTTTAAGGATTCAGATGTGTAATTGAGACACGCACATACGTGTCATGCACAAATGTACTATTAGGCAGTAGATATAAGTTCACAGCTAACTCCTAAATAAGTAAACCGTACAGAACCGCCAGTAGTTAATTAGTTTTGTCGATTAACTCAGGAATGTTTTTGTAATTTGGTAATCTTACATTTTCAATCAGAATTTCAATTCATTAGATACTATATAATAGCCGATTTTCCATCTCTTTTCAAGAGTAAAAATCTCAGATAATCTCTTCTGGAAAGAAAAAATATAAAAGAAAAGTAGAATAAGAAAAAAAGCCGAAGTCCTGAATTGATAGGAAAAGAAAAGTAACGGATGAACATATATAGGAATAAGAAAATTTTCAATGTCCTGTATTAGTGTTTCAAATAAAATAGGTTAACTTGAAGTATTCTGTTTCACTTCGTGGGGCGGACAAGATCTTATACCTAAAATATTCGCCACACCCAGTCTTCACACATTGGGCATAAATAATACAATGCGGTAGGAAGTGCGCATGTCCCATGTCATTTAGTACTTCTCATTTGCTCTTTCTCTAAAACTTTAATTATTCCCTCCAAACGTATTGGATGTTCTTGTTCGTATTATATTTCAAACCTTAGTACTTTCTACGCATATGTAAATACTATTTTCGTCCCTGATTACCAAATTTTATTATATTTAACGATCGAATTATTATATTGCGTCATAGCGAATCAACAAAGGTGAAAGATGAGAAGAATATTGTCTCAAGAGCTCCTTCTGATGTCATAGATATACCTACCTCCATATAAGTACTCATTTCTAGCCATAAATGTTATACGAAAATTAAAAGAGGAAACTAGAGAACGTAAACATAATCGTTGTTAGGAGATACTCACCATAATTTTAGCATAGAAAGGAAGAAATATTGTTTACATGGCACATTTCAAGCTAAAGGCAAACTTTTAAAAAGGCTACGATGAAACAAATCAAAACTAATATTTTGCTCCTAATGTGACATTTAGAGCATTCTTTTAATAAAAATAGGCAAAATATGGAAAGTGAAGTTTTTGAATCATATTCAGTGAAATAACCGGCAAAATAAGACTTGTTTATGAGGTTTCATGATTTACGTATAGAAAAGCGATTTAGGGATGTAATCTAGTGGAATCAGCATGATAGTATTCGAATACGTATGGAATTGACTTCAGCTGAACCGCTTCCGTCATGTACAGTATTTACCCCGTGTTGTTGTTTCTGGCACATAACATGATCATAAAAATATCCCTTCTATACGTTTACTATATCAAAAATATTCTAAAAATTGATTTAAGTAGAGAAATTATGGAGCTGGAAATTTAGAAATTAAGAGATTAAACATTATAATAATAGGTGGTATCAACAAGTAGTTGGAAATAAACAAATCTTGATACAGAAATGAAAGTAGAGAAAAAACTAATTTGCTAATAAACTTTCAAAATATTGAAGCACTAATAGGATTTATAATATATTTAAGCAGCTTAGTGTAAGTCAATCAAATATTTGGAGTAGAATTTCCTTATAATTACAGACTGACTAAGATAAGAAGATATTTAAGTTGATTAAAATTCTAAATCAGTAAATTTTTTTGAACAAATAAAACGCGTAACTGTAATGATCCTATCTATTTACTACAGTGGAAGAACTAATTAGTATAAATAGAATTTCTCAATTTATCACTAGTTCTGAGTAATCCGCTGAACAATCAGGAACGTTTAATAACGGCTAAGTGTTATTTTCATTCTTGTATTAAAGAGAAACAAAAAAGTACTAAATAAACTGGCATCACTTTCCCACGTCATGCGGGAAAAGACTCACACCAGCAAAGGGCAAACGATAAAGGACAATAATTTACAGTTTAACTAAGAGCATAAAGAAAATATAGTCGCAAGGATTTGAGACTTCTTCTAATACCAAAGTTCTCGTTCATAAAATATACTAATATCAATATTCAATTTCTTAGCATAATCAACATTTAAAACTATATATTAGTAAATGTGAATAAATTTGAAAAAAATTAAAGAAAATGGGTTAAATTTTAAAAATATTCTTATAAGTCTGTGTATAAGCAATGAAGGGGAAGTTTCATAGCCATATGTACGCATGAGCTAATTTGTACTGTATGAGTTACACTGATTCGTTAGGTTGACACATTGCTTGAATACTGCTGGGTTGGAGTCCATGGGAACAATTCTTATTTTATTCGAATTTGCTGTGGAGTTATAAACACCCAAAATATTGTCTCAGCTTAAGGAGTCAAGACCTGAATAAATCCTTTTGACTATATTTATATGTATTAAATAGGGCTCAACGTGATTATAGGTTTAGTATAATATATTTAGTGATTCTAAATTCTTGTATATAGTGGGTGTACTAAGCCCTCGTAATTAAAGATTACAGAAAATACGATAAAGGGGAGAGAGAAGATACTCATGACAAAAGCGAGATTATAGTTATTAGGAAAATGACCACTTGCGATACAGAAGGACAATTGGGAATAGCATTTTAATCAAATTAATCGTCACATTGTGACGAGTGCAGGTGAACGCCTTTGAAACAATTGCAAGCGCAAGCATGATAATACCATTGAAACTACGCAACCGACGTAAATAATACTAGTAAAAATATAAATATTACTGTCAAAATGCTAGCTAGAAGACGGTGCTGTGATTAACCAATGGCATATTTTCCCACCTATTAATTGAACCAATCGTAAGACAGAAAAGTGCAAAGGAGCGAATTATCTATTGTAATTTTTATACGTTATTACCTTATAATCGTACTTTTAGTAAAGATAACTTATCAGTACTAAATAAGTCTAGTTTTACTCACTGTTAGTCATATTTTTCAACTTCACACTTTTTACTACTTCGACATAAATAATAAATAGCTAACGTGAAAATTATAACAAGATGGAAATAATGCCTCTCGTGTAAATTAGTTTTTAGAACACTGTAAAGAAAGGTAACAAATACAGTTTTGAAGAGCCATCAATTTTCAATTTAATATTTTATGAGATCGTTGAAGTGAAAAATACCTCTTGAGTCCATTTATTCTAAGCTTGTTAGGTAATACACTTAAATAATAGATTACAGCACGGATAAATTTATATAAATCAATTCCAGAAAGTACTAAAATAAATATTCTTACTTTAGAATAGGCCTACGTATTCAAGTACTTGGTAATGTGAACATTTCATTCATCTATTCATTTGCTTATATAAGGTAGCCAATAGCGAAAATTTGGAAGTAACTTATTTAAAACAATTTATTGAAGTATGATATACATTTATTTACTAATTTTAAAATATCGGAGTAATTACAATAACTTCAAACATTAATATGAGTTAGAATACATTAGTTGGTTATCTCCTATCAATGAATAAATTTTTCTTTGCATTCCAGACCTTAAAATAATAAAGCCTATATATATATATTTCAATAAAATTGTGTAGGAAATCCCACTAAAAGACAGTAAATCTGTTTAAAAAAAGACATCAGTAAAGCCTACCTCATGTCTATATTTTGGATTTTTTTCTAAAACATCCCTGATTTGCATCAGAATTTCTCCCAATAGATTTGCACCCCGCCATTTGCTCGGATCACACAGTTGTGGATCTTCTAGAATGAATAACTTTAAAATTTCACGGAAATTCATCCCTTAATACTGCTAGATTTTCATGCGTAGTTCAAGCCAGTACAAATATAGGATAATTAAAATTACCACACTTAAGCTTATTATAGCTCTTACCAATCCTCATTCCCACACCCCACCATGTATTCGATTCACCAGCCTCTACGAGTGTAGCACCTATTGTGCGAAATAACTCGAACCGAAGAGCCCTATTTTGTTTATACTGTAAACATGATTATCAAGATACAATGTAAGGATATCATTTTAATGTAAAAATAAAAGATGAAGTAGGCACCAACTTTCGCCATATTAGCCTTCAACATGAGTCTCCAGGAACATCGTCTCCATCCTTTAGGATCGAATTTCTCTATAACAAACATAAAAAGCGAAATAAACTTGTACTTAATCACTTAAATAAAGCATACCTCCTAGTTCACGACCGACTTCTTTCATAAGCGTAGGATCTTTAAGATGAAGAATAGCCAGTGCTGCACGTTCATTTTCAGCAATTTCTAAATTATGCAAAAACAATAGAAAAGACCAAATATTAGATTTAAGCAAATCCAATAATAAAAATAAAATAAGAAAATCAAAACATACAAAGATAAAGACCAAATTCAAACTTACTGGCTTTCTTCCAAATGTAGAATTGAGTTGTACAGTTGAAATGTAAGCCATTGATGATAAGACGCTTACAAATAAATTGGTTCGATAATACATGCTTGTTCAGGGAAAACACAATAATCTTTTCATTAGGTACTTTTGATGTGATCACTGGCAAAAACTCGAAACTATTCTGGAATTTAAACGTTCAACGGTAAACTGTTTGGGTACACAATTATAAATTGTTGCATTTATATATGAGTTGTTTTTGAACTCAACCTCTATCGATCTTTCACTTCTAGGCAAATTAATCACCCGTCGGTTCACGATAACTGGATTAAATGGATCAGGTATATTCGTAACCTAAAAATATAAGTGAATCAAGACAGTCAATAATAATTTTACTAACGCTCATTTATATAAAATATGTGAACCTGAATGATTCACTAATGTAATGGAGTCATAAATGATTTTTTTCGAAAGTCAAAATAAAATAAATTGTCGTTTAATACAAACATAGACTTCGTCCGATGCAGAGATTTCTGAATTATTACTCATATGTGAAAATTCGTTAGAAGAATCCAGGATAACCTGGAAATATTCTAAATGATTTTCACACCAAAAAAACTAAGAGAATGAAAGAATATATTATAAGTCTATATTCACTGATTTTACTCAGGCAGCTAACCTCATTAAAATTTGACTGAGTCTCAGCAGGAATTTCAATGGATTTTCGCAACCTAATTTCAGATGTACCATCATCCTGAAGAATCTTTGATTATTCAATCTTTCATTGAGAAATGTATAAAAAACAGTTAAATACTACAGGATAATATAATCATAAATTCAAGGAAAACATTATGCAAGGGTGGGAAGAATTTTATACCAAATATTGTTCGTTTTCACATACTTTTCTTGTAATTATACGATGAACATTAAAAAGCACTAGTGCTAAACAATTAACCACAAAAATATTAAATCACCTGTATAAGCTTGATTTCCATACTCTGTTTACGTTTATCTATCGCTTGTTCCTTTTCATTAATACCCTGAACTTGTATATTGCTACAAATATATATTTATAAACTAATTGATATTAATATTCACCTGTTTCCTTTCGACTTTACGTTCAAATAAGTGAGGCCTTCCTATAAAACTTGATGTACAAGGCAGAGTAGCCTCATTGTGTACCTGCAAAATAAACGATTACCCTCATATTTCGTATTCATATAATTCTGATGTTCGAGTGTTTATGACCGCCTTTCATAGAATAAGGCGGAATCAATTGTGAGGAATTTACAAATAAATTGAATACAAAGCTTCATAGCAAATCATACATCTTATTTAGAAAGTGTTGATATTCTATTTCAAGATTCCTGCATCAAGCAAAAGACAACTTAAGAACTAATTGCAGACCAACTTCTTGTGGACTTCTAGGTAAAGGCCTAGCAGATAGCGCAACGATGGGTGCGAACAAACGGTTCCTTAAGACAAAATTATAATATCTAAAAATAAAAAATACAATTTACATAGCATCAAACAAACCTTTTTTTTGGTGGGTCAATAGTTGGTGAATCCTCAAATGAAATTTGCACGTTAGCTGTTCTACAAGTTGGATTATCCTGAAAATATTTAGTATACAAAAATCTACTTTGTTTAAGTACTAAGTATATTTATTTTTATCGATAACATTATACTATGCAAGTAATTTTTTCAGAAAATTATAAACTAAAAGCGTTGTATTTAATACCTGTTGTGTGGTGATTATGATTCCGCTGGGAGGAATGTTGAGGCCATATCTAGAATAAATGAATAATCTAAACTTTTCGTTCTATACGGAAAAATATACTCATGATAAGCTCATAATGTCTCCAACTACGCCTTTAATATAAAACTACTGATATAATAATCTGGAAACAAAATTCTTTACTAAAAAATATCAAAAATTGCAAGCATATAATTGTTCTAAATACCTGCCCACACTACTTTTTTTCTTGTTGAACTTGGAAGTACGACTGTCTATGCATTTTCTTAACACGTTTTTATTTTCTGATTCAACAACTACTCTGGAATATTTCATGCTAATATGAAGTGAATATATAATAGCATTGCACATTTTTGTTATTAAACTTATTCCTGCGAAAGTGATAATTCAGAACCAAACTTCAAACTTACGTTATTTGTTTACGTTTTGAAAACATGGCATAAAAATGCGATATTCACAGTGGAACTAAAATATTGATCACCATCATCTAATTTGACACGCCACACTGCGCTCTATTACAAATTTATGTAAGGGAAAAAATTAACCAAATAGATTCACCAATATGAAGGTAATATTCTCAGTAAGAAATTAGTCATGGTAATATATTTTAACATGTTCCAGCTTTTCTATCTATATTAGATTTAAAAGTTATAGCCAATATTTAATGATCACTTACCTTTATAAATATTTGTATTAACTGAATTAGTTATGTTATTCTGAGAAATATCTGACAAAAAGTGCTGTATTATTGTTTCTTTAGATCTATTTCTTAAATCCTTTTTTTTGAGTAATTGTAAAGAAAGCTACTTGTTTGGAATCTAATTTTTCTTGACATCTAGTAAAAGTTGAATTGTTCATTATACTAGCATTATAGTAAGTAATAAGTAGTTAGAGAGACTAGTACTTTTATTGCATCCCTTGAACGTTTATTCTGTCGTTAATTTTCAGAAGATCTACATACAATTGAACATTTTAAAACCTTCCAATATGCGTAGTTTGATTGCAGAATTTAGATAAATAACTGAGTACTTTTCAGTACAATACTTTTTGATCACAAACATTTTAACATATTAAAAATCAATGAAATTAGCACGAAATTGAAAATAATGTATAGTGCAAGGAAAAAGTAATGACTATATATAAATACATAAAAAAGTGGGATTTAATCACTTTAACAGAGACTTGGTTTTTTAAAGGGGATACAACTTTGAAAATGGGAATATAGTTTTTACGATTCAGTTACTTTCGTTTAGTGTTCTATATTTTCATACTTCCAGTCTATATTTCGTAAGTTACACCAAGCTCTTAACTGTTACCTGATTCTTTACCCCCAAAACCCATACTTACTTATTCTATAGATATTCAACTTTTCAGAACACTTGTGCCGTAAACTTTATCAGTTACGTGAAAATTACAGCCTTGTGAGAACAACAGAGATCGTCTGTAATAAAGGGCAATTACATGTGATCAGCGAAGCATTGAAACTATGTTTTGTCCAGGCTTAGTGAATCGAAATCAAATAAATTTGGACGAATATGCATTTTACTAATCATATCGAAGTTAAACTACTTCATGCTAGATTTGAAAGAAAAAAAATTGTACTGACTTGAGATCACTAACTATACGATGGATATAAAATAAAAATAAGTACTGATTTTAAATATAGGGTATATTAAATCTCAGTTAGTAACTTCGAACTGGTAGATATCCTAATATTAAGACCAGTACTGAAATCATTTAGTGACATGGACTAAAAACTGCAATTCACATGTTAAAAAAATACAAAAATACTAGATTACTTGGTACTTAACAAGGCTGTGTACTGCTGCAGTAGTCACTTAGACGGCAAGAATAGCTCCCAAATCATGCTCTTCTTCCTTGGTGTGCTCGAGTCGTTTCTTTGCTACTCGTTCACTAACTTTCCGAACGATTTCGTAATACTCATCAGCTTGTTCTTTTGTACAACAGTAGGCCTCAAGTGATGCATAGCTGCACTTGGAATGGCAACAGTCGTTTACTATGCCTTTTCGATGTTCGAAATATGGAAGACCTGCTTAAAATTAAAATAAATGCGCTGTGGTTATGTCATAATGTGAGCATCATTTTTGTTTTAGTAATATTCTTTCATATCTGAAAAGTACAAATGATTGATACAGAAGCATATTTGACTTAACCAGAGTACAACAACTGTAGAAAATTGGGAACTGGTTTACGTGAAACTATTTGGCGCAAAGATTTTAAAACCAGAGTCTGATAACGTAAAGTCACAAGTTCTTTGAACGTGACACTATTATTTTGTGTGACTAACAAGAAAAACAACTTATTTTATAATTAACTGATTTTCCGATACTTAAATTACAACTCAATGTTGACTTATGGAATGTAGAATATCTCACCTTCATCCCGAACTGATCTGGGTCTAAAACAGGGAGAAAATTCTCCTGGACGGGTGCACGTTCTAGCCAAAACTTTAGAAAGGATACTGCCACATGCGCGGAGTAGGTGAGTCTCAACTGAACACGATAGCACAAGAAGGAAGATTGAAGTGTAAAGATGCATAACACTAAAAGACATTAATAAAATAATATTATAATAAATTCTGAGAATTGAGCTTCGAAATAAACCAGAAACAACTTTTTTTATTGTATGAAGTAAGTAATAGTAAGGCATACTACAACATTTGAGTATCTACATATAGACAGAAATACTAATGGTGAAATCATCGGTATTTTTAAAAATTAAACTTCAGCATTTATGCATTAAAGAATTAGTACTTAAATACTTCCCAACATGAATGGATAGACTGACGGAAGATAAGAGTGTTTGGATATTATGAGCATCCTATGCTCGTTATAAAGGGATTTTTTCATTTAGTTCCTGAAAGCATTGCATAAATGTGTATTAAAACCGCCTGTATAGCATCCTCTGGGTAATTAAAGTGGCCTTAAAATGATTTTCCATTATTCGTATAACTATTCGATTTTTCACATTTTTTTCTCTGCAATTTACTCCTGACTTTTGAATTAAGTTACATCCTGAGCATGTTATTTTTAAAAAGGAAGATCTAGGCAGACGATCTTAATTAGTATAAGAAAAATGACCCACTACACTAAGACAGTATTTTTAGTTTTCTAACACGTTATTCTGCACTTAACTGAAAACTATATCATGAAATTTGCCATAAGTGGGTTTTCTTACATACCATGCTTTCAGGTATAGCAGGCTTCAACTATAAACATATTACCATTTATTAACTAGAAGAATTACAACGAGTTTGCTGAAAGAGTTAGCCAAGAAGGTTATTTCTGGCTTTTGAATTTTGAATAGTTCAGTGAAAGGACGATTGATTGATTCTTATCAAGTTAAGTGTTTTACACTTCAGTGTCTAGCCGTAATTGTGCCTTTTCGAGGTCACAAGGTCTAGGAGTTAAGCAATCAACCTCCAGTATATAAAAGTTAATTTCATAATTTTTGTGGTTGTAAAATAATTATCAAGATCAAAGTTTATTTATAACTCCACTTAATTATTTACAGTAATGTTACTTTGTATATATTAGAAATTGTAAAATAGAGACAAGTGTAGTCAATAAACTATCACTATGACACTTTTAATGTTTACGTTATCATTCGCAGACTGCTCCAAGTGGAAGTGTCTACAGTGGGAACTTTAAATATTTGACATTGTTAACCTTATCACTTCCCTGTCTCGTTAACTGTGCTAGACATTCCAACTCTCGTTCCATGTGATTTAAATGGAAATGAGATTTATGTTAATATAGAGATAAATTATTACTAATACAAATAGACCCAAAAAAGTTCCCATGCTTAAAGCTGATTTAGAAAGGCTTAGATTATCTAGATATAGTTTAGAAAATGCCCTAGTCAGAGGTTACAGGACAAAATAAAATGAGCGAGAGTAAAGACCGCCTATCAATGAGTAAGTTATCAAAGTACACTGGATTGGGAAAATTCTAGAAGCAATGAGAAATACTGATGAGTGGTGAAGTTTCAAAAAACGTGATTGGGTGAATTATAAAGCATTTGACGATGTAAGATCAGTGATCAGTTCAACATAGTATATAATGTTCCTATCAGGTAACCAACACAGTTGTAGTGAGGAAAACTGCGAACGGCTACACCGATACAGCCATCACAGCATTATTAAAAAACTCTTATATAGCTTTATATTTCTAATATTAGATAATCAGTTCTATACATCGTTACCTAACAGCAACATTCAAATTGTCGAAATCTACTGAATGAGAAATTTTGTGAGAAATATGGCAAACATGGAAAATTTAATTCTTTATATAGCAATTTTTGTTCACTTGAACCGTTCGGATTAGTGGTTAAAATAATGTTTGGTTCATTTTTTGTTCTTAGATACCTTCGTTATATCTTTAGATCATTTTTTTCTGAAACGTAAACATGAGCTTTTTTACTGCGTTGAATGAGTAACAAATGAAGGTTGAAACCAATAATCTTAACGAACATGGTACAGCTTTTCAATTCGTTTTATTGAGCAAAGGTTAATTTAGACCCGTAGTCGTAGTTAAGAGGAAAGTTATTCTCCCCTTCATGTGAGGTAAGAAAGTGAATTCTCTCGACGTTATTTCCAGTTGTAATAATCATAATCTTTAATAAAGCTTGGTGGATTCTTTCAGATACTACCACTTGAAAATCTTACTATTTATACAAGTATAGGAGAAAAGTAACGATAGATTGCACTAGTGTGGTGCCTACAGGTAGGGAAGATAGGAAGCAAATGATTGCCAGACGAGCAGTGCAGAGTGGTAGCACTATGTCTGCCTTTTAAAAAAATGCCAAGGTGCTGGGCCACACCCACCTTAGTATTTTCTGTATAGATCTCTAAGCAATCCAGTGAATCAGAATATAATTATACTGTATAATCGAAAAAATCCCAGTAAGTAGGTGTTATGTTAATTATTATTCTCAAAAACCCAATAATACAAGTCTCTTTGCATTTAGATGTTTTAATTACACATTTAACTTAGTGGATTTACAAAAATTTATGAGTATTTCACCATTTAAGCCATAGTCTAGTTTAGTACGTGGATCGAGCTAAATAAGTAGTCTTTAGTTCTAGACTAATTTTAGCTAAGCTTAATTTATTCTCTTTTAAATTTTTTAAAAGTGATAATGATTGATTTAACTTAATAAACAGAATAAAACTGCACCTAGTGATGGTTCATGAGAACACTACTTGATATTAGCCATGGTGATTGAAAACCAAAGAAGGAGAATCGCCTTCTTACTAATTAGTAATTGAGCGATATAAAAGAATATATAATTTACAAAATCAGATCTAGGTACTTTATTTAAAAGTTATATTGTGTTTATGATGTGGCATCCCTTGTTTTTCAAGAAAAATTCATGAAACTAATTGTATATTAGATTATGTTAAAATATGTTATTATTTTTAATTTGGACAATATTCATTCCAAAAATTTGAAATACATTACGACATTTATAAATATTAGAAAATAACTAAATTAATAATATTTATCTCTCATTTGCTGTTATATTTCCATTATTTTGTATTTTTTAACAGCTATGCTATCTGTAAATATTTTACTAAGTGGCACCTTTGTATTAACTAGCAATTACCATTCCCCCTAGAACTTATCTGTCTGGTGGTCTAATTCAGTACTAATTTCATATCTTGAAAGAAAACGGAGCACCACATAGAAGACTGGGAGCCGTAATTCCATAGTTTGACTAGTGCAAAATGGGGAAGCGAAAAGTTATTTCATAAATTAAGTGTTAACTGTAGCTTTTGTGAGAATAGTTTGAAATTCATCTATACGTTCAATGTTATAACGTTTGATCTATGGTGTCATTATTTTTTCTGGATAAAATGAATAATGGTCTATTCATGATAATTAAACATTTTTTTAAATTATTTGTGGTTATCTTAGCCTAAATAATGATGATAATTCTAGCAAATCAGGAAGGCTTAGAGTCTTTATCACGACAAAGTTAATGCTTGCATTTCTCGAATAACTACTAAAGGATTTCATTAAACATTTTGATAGGCGCAGGACAGAACGAATAGTAAATCCTTCACAAGTGTAATGAGTTTCGTTCGTCGGTGGGATGTAATTTTTCACCATAAGAAAATTAATAGCTTCCTCGGATAGAAAATCGGTCGTTGTGTCTTAGAGATTAACAGCTGACAGATTTCAAGACCTCCCAGAAGAGCGATTTCATTTAGATGCACTTTGAAAAGCCGTACTCACACAAGATGAGGGAGGAAAATGTCAAGTATTATTAGACGGAACATTATTAAAATAAACATATAGTGAATAGTTTTGGAAAATAATGCTATTAGGACAATGATGAATATTAACCTGCAAAATATCATATTCACTAAAGGGAACTGTTTATTAATGCAGATATTTATACAAATCGATTACGCTGCTTTGTTTTTAACGCATTTTCCCTTCTGTAACTTTAGAATATTAAGCCCATCTGCTTTTCTCTATTTTAATATAGAGTTTTCTGGAATTATAGATCTATTCTGATTTCTTGGTATCCTATTAACGAAAGTACATTTTCTGAAGATTGTTCATATATGACTCCTTTCACGAAAATAGATTGGATACTTCAGTAATTTTATTTTTAGAAATCATATGCTTGATTTTATTCCATTTACCTTCCAGTCAAAAAAAAACGATAAGTTGACTAATTAATTACTTATGCAATAAGAAATAAATAACATTGAAGTTTATTTGAATAATTTTGAAAACAATGCACCGACGCACACTTTCATCGATAGATACAAAAAAATTAGTTATTTAAAAATTTCATGGCTAAATAGGAGGTAGTAGTATTTTGTAGTTAAATGTTTATCACTATTTGTTCTCAACGATTATTAGTATCCATAGAAAACGGAACTTCGGGAAATTGGCCTTTCTTCATACATCAACTCAATTGGCTCCATCGACCCATACGATTCTCCTGGACGACATTTATATAAGTTTTTTTTGTTGATTTGTTTTAAACAAGCTCATGAACGTTTTTACTATTTCCCTAAATTATCCCATCACACAGCAAAAAAAAAGTTATCTGAACTGTTACATTTTATGTTATGAAACATTCCAGATCAATTCATAACTGATTTATTTTCAGTTTTGTTTTTTGATCACTTATTACAAATAAATGAATTATATCTTGTTTCATTCTGTAATAATCTTAGCAAAGTTTAGTATTAGCTAGAAATCTATTAAACTTTTGGAAATTTCAATATATAGTTCTATGGGTACTCAATTGTATGTCATAGAATTTTTGAACCTTTTTTCCTCAGTAATAATGGGATAATTATAAACAATAAATAGTAAATTAATTATTACAAACTAATTAATTAATAATAAACTTCAATACATTTATTTAATTTCTTCCTTACCTAAGAAGGCTGCATTATCAATTGGTTCCGTTCGCTTCCCAAATCTCACCAACGAGTTGCGCATGGCCTTTTTTGCAGGTCGTGATCTGAAATGTGTTTGATTAGAAAATATTGAAGGTATTTCAGAAGTACCACAAATATTTTCAATATTTAAGAGTTTTACCTTCGTGTATTTCCAAGCAAACTAAAAGCACATTGTTTTGGGATCTGAGCTAGACATACAGCTAAATTATATTAATTGTTTGTCCCGCTTCATTGTGGTTCTAGTTAAAAATAAGTTATAATTTGGAAAAAACTAGCAAACAATACTGATTCTGACACTTTTGTTGTGATAGTGGTTAATTTATCAACAAGCTGAGAATCTGAGTGTGATAGATAATTGAAATTATGGACAAAAAGTAAATCTAGAACAAGTAATATTAAAAATGCAATTGTTTTTGTTTTTTATATCTTGAATTCTCGATGGAATCATTATTTCGGAAGAGGGGCATTAAAGTTTGGCTATGCACTCGTTTGTGTTAGAATTTTTATGAGGAGAAAACGATGTGCTAAACATTTCAAGACCGTCATTATGTAGTGTGGGAAGATGTGGACCTTCTTTCACATAGAAACCATTGATAAAAACATAATCCGCTGATGTACTTCTAGTTACCCATTTACCTAAAAGCTTTCGTTTCCTGAAAATCTCACGGTTATCTATAAGCCTATAAAATAGACGCGATGTGCACTTTGAATTCAACTACATTCGAATAGGAATCATAGATGCTTGTACTAACTTGATAAGAATGGTTTTTATACAATTGATTTTAAGCCATTTTATGTTGCTACTTGATTTTTGCGTGAATAACCAGGCTTGTTGTCGAATAAAATCCTTAGGGAAGAAAACTCAATTGATTGCTGAGATTCTCGGTAGCAAAGACGAAAGTTGACGTGAAAGAGGAGGAACTACCATACTAAATTGATAATTTACGATAAATAAGCTAATAATCGGCTATAGTCTAAAAAAATTTATTGAATTTAATTATGTAGATCTACCTAATATATTATTCAAGAAAAAGTATCACAATTTCCCAATTTAATAAAGTAATTTAATTCAAATTAAATTCTAGCATATTGTTTGAACTATATACATATGCAATCAATTATTTATTTCAAAACTAGACAAGCATTCGTTCCGTCACTTAAAATTATATCTATTGTTCACTTTCAAACTGGAACTATTGTTAAGGTATTACCAATTCTCCAACCGATACTTTTTCTTTTAGTATTTTATAAAGTTGTAACAATGAAATAGAAAGCATTTTATTTTTCAGGTCATATAATTTGACCATTTAAGGAAAATTTTAAAAAAATAACATTTGATCATTTTAAACGGAGACCATAAGTTCTAAAACAATAGATGTGTAGTAACTAGAAAATGTGTACTATTGGCATCTTTACTAAGATATTGGACAATGATTTCATACCTGGGTAGAGATTCAACCAGAAGAAGCGAGCAGAGCAAGGCTAAGAAGAGCCAATGTGCGCGGAGCATGACTTCAAGTATGTTGTCGGCTCCAATAGGTGCTCCGCCCCCTCGTACCTCTACCCCAGAATAGGACGTGCTACTGACACAATGTAGACTTTACAGAAAGGACAAACATAAGAGAAAAACATTAATTAACTAACGTTAGTATACTTTATAATACTCGACTACATTCATTAATCAGTTTTACCGTAAGTATTAAAAATTCTAATTCAATTGAATTATTTAAGAATACTTATATGTAACGGTAGTATTCAGAACGTTAATAAAATGTTGGATACTTGTTTCATTTATAGGATAACGCGATTTTCTCATATATTTGGGATATCATGATTTATTAGTCATCTACAAAAACTTATTAATGCTGACAGTGAAATACTATGTTAAAGTTAGTTACAGATCTTATTGAAAAAGCAATATATGTTCTCTACTTGTACCTTATTAAAAATAATTGTGAATGATTACCAAGCACTGATGCATGTTAGGTTAAAGGAAATTTTGTGCCATCCACGATGCTTCTAAAAACATGTAGACGATAATATTTCCTTGAAATTAATGCGCTGCAAGTTTTCTCTGTATTTTCTATATTCATTAAATTCCTTACCTATTTTTCTCCAAACGTTATTGGAAAGCTTATTTAATGTTTAAGCAGTCAATAGGAATTGTAAAGTGTTAAATCCAACTACATGTCTCTTATTTATCACGAAGGTGAAGCAAATAGGCACATATTTAAACAGTGTGGTATTTGTGCACTTTCCTCATCTATTTAGTTATAGGTAGAATTTGATAATGAATATTTGGAATTTATAACTAATGAATTTTAATAAATACCATAGAAGTGTATTTGAAATAATAAGACCCAAAACTGAAAAGATGGCTAATATTCTATTGATTTATATTTGACATACTCAAGAAACTATAGACTTAGGATTTAACTTATCATTCTTAGGAACACTATGGTGAATACAGATGGCTCGTCGTTTTCCCAGGGGAACACTCAGATAGACGACGTGTCGGACGGGTTTCTAGTTAATCGGGGTATATGGCAACGCTGCCTTGCTGAAGCAACAACAAGATTGTTTAAGCCCAAGTCTCAAATATGAAAAATTTAGTTATCATTAACACTAGAAATGTGTGGTGCACTAAACAGACGATTAACAGTAGCTAGAATATTCTTGTGTCACTTACTTAATAAGTAAAATATGATGGAAGTACTATCACAATAAAAATAAATATTTCAAAAATTTACAATTTAAAAGATGAAGTTGATAAAACTCTTAGCTAATAATTACAGTATTGTCCTGTTTTTTCGATCACATAAATGAAACCACATTGTAATCTCTTACTGGTTTGCGTCAATATTCCATACTCAATAAATCAATAAATTTAGTGCAGCAAATGTACATGTAAATTGTAGTTTAAGCTGTGCAATGTAAGTACGGTGAAATAGAAAACAGCGAAGCTTAGCATAATAATCAATAAGTGAGTCATCTTTGATCTACTGAGAACTGAATGGTGGTTGTGTTCTCATCTGTTTGCTTCACTAAGTCACTGTTATTATTGTCATAATTTTACGTATACATATTTCCATTATTCGTCACAGACTAAATTTCCTTAAATTTAGTCATTATAACTTTATTTCAGATAAAAGCATTCATTACTTGTATAATATGTCTTTACATTATCACAATTAATATTTATAAAATTTTATGGCTTAAACAGCACTAAAGAATATCAATAGATTTTCGGTGGCAGAATTTAAAATTTTTTTTAAATAGTTGGGAAAAATAATTTATTAGCCAGAATTTTAAGAAAAAACAATATTTTGGAATTAGTTAAGAAATTTGTTTGGTCCTTTTTAAATAATATTATCGCTAGAGTTACAACCAGGTATTACACAGGTTTGTTAGCATAATAGGACTACAGGGAAAGATCATAGTTCTAACGACAGTATTACTTGGAAGAAATTGAAATTGAAATTGAACAACATAGTAAAGCAATGAATAATAAGGTTGAAATATGGAAATTAGACATTATGATATTAGAACTTTACATTTTCGAGGTATGTAGGTCGGAATTTAAAGTTGGCATGATTTTGGAAAAGTAATATTTCCAGAATTTCCAAAACCGGGAATCCTAAAATATTAATTTTAATTAAGAATGGAGTGTGTGCTCCAAATATAATTGGACATTGTTCATTGGCACAGCGAACCCTAATTAAGGTTATCTTCATAGATAGAAGATGCATCCGTAAAGTACCATCTATGTTTTGTAATTGAATGAATCACTGGATGTATCAAATATAATATCTTTAAGAAATTTTCCCCCAGCGTCATTTCTTTAGCCAAATAGATATCTTCAGTTCCGAACTGACGATTACAAACTTTAATTCGATACATGAGAATTAAACATCTATATTTTGGTTGAGCATCCGAGAAATTTATCTTGTTAGTAGATGCTACTCACTGGCCACCCTAAGTAAAAAAAGTTGGTATTGTGGGTTAAAGTAATTCAAACGTGAACTTCTTAGACTGAAAAATATCATTTGAAAAACAAGACTAAATAAATCTCATGACTAGTAATCTGAAGAAAATAACAATAATTTACTGGTTTTTAAACCTACGATATTTGCTAAGCTCCCTATTTTCTCGTAACACTAGTGATGGTCATTTTGACTTCTTTCCTTCCATATTTTATTCTATGTGGAAAAGTGTTGTCCTTAAAGGAGTAGATCTAAGGGTTTCATACGAGAATTTTTTTTACAAGTAACCACAGAAATTCAGAAGCCATTTATTATTTGGAAATGGGATTTAGTGCTTTACATAAATAAATAGCTAATTTTTGTCACTCAGAATATACTATACTGTATAGGTTATTATAGTTGTGGATGATTTTAAACACAGGCTTTAAATAATATATAATATTAATTATGACATTTGAATTAGAAAGTTTCATCATGTAGCAATTAAAGATATAAATATACCATTTGAAAACTAAAATAAATATAACCTACATAGTAAATATGCACTTTATTTCTGTTATATAGGTCTCGGAAAGATAGTTAGCATACTGTACTAGAACACACGTTGCGTTGACCTGTTTTTACCACTCCACTTTATAACGGCCAAAATTTCTTCTGATATTGTGATCAAGTTCTTGTTGTGCATACTTTTACAAATAATTTGTTCCCACTCATTTAATTTTATAGTTATTCTGTATATTAATCTTTGTGATTTGGACCTATTTTTAATTAATTATCTGTCTTTATGTTCACGAATTGTTTCACTGTTCTAACTAAATAAAAATATACACAGTATTACATAACATTAATTTATGTAGTATAATTATATTTTAAACTTGTGAAGCGCTATACATTTAGGAATTTCAAACCTCTCTTTCCTCGAGCGGAATGGGTCAGAAGCCTAGGAATCGAAAACATAAGAAAAAAAAGTCCTGTGGGTTTTCATAGTTTTTTCTAAGTTGAAACTTCTGCTTAGCTTTTGGAAGAAACTGTCCTAAGAAAGTTCATGTGACAAATATTTTGCTTTCTGTGGTTAATTAATATTGTTTAGAAATATGGTAATCATTAATTCCCAGCAAATATGAAACAAATAAACCATTCTCAGTTTTTATCAGATATTTATCCAGTCTTTGTTCTTCTTTTGTTTCATTGTTATGGCGCATAACCTGTCTGAGTTTTGTAAAGTAATGTAGTTGGTAAGAACTACAAGTTTTTAAAAAAAATCATAGTTTTATTATTCGTACCTTCTCACACCATTCTGTTGTATTATCTAGATATTAATCGATGCAAAAAAGTGTATTGACCTCATTTCGAGTGTACTTAGCCGATTTGAATGTAAAACTCCCTATACAGTTCTAATTCACCTGTTGTTTCATAAACCGCTATACTTTAATTTTATGTTGTACTCAGGTAGAATGATGAGTGATCGTAATGTTTAGTATTACCTGTAGTTATGTAGTTAAGCCGTTGAGTTTAGTTATAAAAATCAATTGTTCTGAGATATCTATTTTTATCATGACGCAGTCAGTATTTACTTGTCATACATAATAACATTTTACTATTTTATATCACCTGTTGGTTCATTTATCAAAGTGAGAAGGTGTGTTTTCTACAAACACGTGACTGGTCATCTGTTTTTCTTGTATTATGCACACCATATACCTTCTTATTTTTTCTATGAAACTGATAAATAACTCAATTATCTATAGTATTTCAAAGTTCCCACTTCAGATTTCATTGAGGAAACCACTTATTGCTCTTGAATTGTTACATTTGTTTAGCTCTATGATGTTTGTTAATTTTAGGTCTCCAAGTTTCAACATCTTCACCTCTAGTGGGAGTGAAGCCAATAGAAAGTATGTATTATTTTCCAATGTTACCAATGCTTTTGTGATGTATGCTTAGTTTAAATTTTATGTTTACGTTTATTTTCCTACGTTCTTTTAAGTTTTATTAGGAATTTTATTCAACCGTAGTCATTAGCATAGTTTATGCAATTGCCTAATCATTAGAATTTGATTATTAATTTTAGTTGTTCCCTATTAGCCAAAGAGGCATGCATTAATTTAAGTCTGGGATATATCAGTTAAATTTAAAATGATATACTGCTTGAAAAATCACTTCATAGAATTTGAAACACTGACTACTTTAATTAATTTGAGATACTCTTTTTTTAAACTCTAGTACATATTGATTGCTTTTCACGTGAATTTAATGTGCCTAGCCTTCTTATCGCGAGGTAAAGGAGTCAACAGAATACCAGCTTTAATGCCGCTGTTATTATTTCCGTGAAAATTCAAAGACCTCATGTCATTTAAACTAGTCAAGATACTAAATTGTAATATTATTTCATGCTGCAATCAATGTTATTTCTGTGCTGCTAGTCATAATTTCTAAGCGATATTTCACTCAATAAGCATGAGAAGAATGCTATTCTAGCGCTATCCCACGGAACCATTAGTTCCAGTCTATGCACTATCTCTTGGACAGTCAACTGAAACCAAGATTATAGTAGAAGAGGAAAATTAATATTACCTCTGGTTATGTATATTAACTTGATTTAAGTTATTCTTATGTCAGTGGCAGTTCATATGTGATCTTTGTAATAGGCGATTGTATCCAATCAAGTTGTTTAACTGACTAGTCCTTTCAATATCTGGAATACCTTTTGCGATCGACTGCGAGATTACTGTCACATGATTGTAAACATGAAAGATATGTTATGTTCACTTGGTGAATGGTATGTAATTTGTATGCACTAGCGGTCGATTGCAGAAGTGTGGTTGACCTGTTGCAATACTTGATTTATTTGTAATTGAATACAGCGTAAAACGGTTCGTTTCAGTTTTCTCGCCCCAGTCCAGTAGTTCACTAGACGACTCTTCCTGTGCTTTGTGAGTCCATTCCTTATTTTTACACTCTTTTTCATTGAATTTTGCTGTGATGCTCTGCTAAGAAACTGTTCTTTGATATAACATTGAACCAGTCGTTAACAACAGTCTCTGTTCAATCCTTGTGTGTTCTTTCTTCATTACATAAACAAATATCCAACTCTTATCTGTGCTGTTAAGATGTCGCCTTATTGGCACACAGGTGTTCATATGGGCTGATGCTTACCATATTTAAACCTCTAAAGTTGATTATATACTTTTCTTTGCATTTACTTCTGGATTATATGGATATTGATTGGTATTTGTTCTATGTCTCTCGTTTTGCAATGTGTTGTGTAATGTGTATGGATTCCTCTTTCATGAGCGATACATTAGCAAGGATTTATGATGAATCCTCATTTTCTATACGTTTAATAATTTTTTTTATACGTTTAGTTTCATTAAGTTTTTATGAAGGTGAGAGTAGGATAAGTTATCAAATAATGATAGGATCGCTTTAGTTATTTTATTAAGAAGCATAATTTTAGAATGTTTTTAAAATGCAGATTTATCTTTCAGATATTAAAACCTGTTTATTAAGATCATGTACTTCTCCACTTATTTTTCTAACTATATGTATTATGATAAATCTACAAGCATCTAAATAATAGAATGATTTATAGATCTATTTTCATTTCTAATTTGTCTCTTGACCCTGTGTACTTCTCCTTTTGGGCCCATATCATTTCATCTCAATAGCGCCATCGCCGACGCACTTTCTCCCCGTTGAAGGTCGACTGTGCTCTCGTCGTCTAGCCCAATGACATGTTGGAACATTGACTCTTTGCCAAATTGTTTGATTCCTGAATTTCATTGAACGATAACAGATGATATCAAATGTTAAAACGGGTATTATTCTTTCTTTTTGCTTCCTAAATACTGTATTTAAGTTCGATTAGAAATATCTTCCTATGTATGTGACATTTCCATCGATCCCTGAAATGATGAGTGAGATTGTCGGGTGAACGCATGTTGTTGTCGGAGAATCGACTCTCTTATGTGTTGTAATAGTTTTTTTTCTGGAAATCCTTCAAATTCCGCACGGTCTGTGCTGTAGTACAGTCTGTTGTTAACCGTATTCCACAAAAGGCTAACTCAATTCAAAATCCTTCAGTTAAGAAAAAGAATTATTGAGACGTGCATTTTATTGATTATATATATTCTATTAATATAGTATTATTTTCTTGAACTAGATTACTGCTACAAATTTATTTAGTCAATTATTTCTTATATTTTATCGGTATTTTAGAATAAAGTAGGCATTGCCTTATATTTCCTGAAACAATGATCCTAATATCGTCTTTTGTTGCTTGTTCTTATCAGCTGGTTATGTGGGGTGAGAGTATCTGCGTCTCCTCATAATTCTTATCTTATTATTCTACGACAGCCTCGCCGTTTCTTATAACAGTTCATTTCTGCATATTGCAGTAACGACAGTGGCTGCTCAGCACATACTAAAATGAGTGGACCTGAACGGAGGACCATTCATATGAGCCACTATCAAGGTGGTTCTCTTAAGGTTAGTTACATTATCGCAACAATTAGGTCTACTAGTTATCAATTTATTTAAGGATAAACTGGATCAAGGCGATCAGGTTTTCAAAACTGTTGAAGATTTTGTAAATTGTTATGTTGAGGATTCTAATAAACGTCGTCCCATCAAGAAGGTGAGAACTAGGAATATATTATTCATTTTTAACAGGATCTGTATTTTTCGTTCAATTTTTAATTAAATCAAAATTGAGTCAGATGCTCGTGGCAACAAATGGAATCGCTGCAGTACGCTGTATTCTCTCTGTCAGAAAGTTGCTTATGCAACTATTCCGAAATGATCGTATTATAAAATTCATTTGTTTGACTACAGAGCAAGAAATTAGATCAAATGCTGGTAAGATTATAGTTTAGTTAAAAAGTCTTATAATTTATTGCATTAATATAAATATATGCTTGTAGTTATAAATTACTTCAATATTAATTTTACTACTTTAAATTCTTTTATGTACTAGGGTTTTGTTAAAAGGGATATCCGCGGGAAATTTGTGGGCCAAATTAATTTAGTGTATTCTACGTTTAATTAAATTATTGGTCACCTAATCTCATATTTTGCGAGTTCCGAACTTCATTAAATTTTTAAGAGTTTAGTAAAACAGTTATTGTGGTTAATACTTCCATGCTACTACTGGACTGTTTGTGTTCTGGATGGTTGGATTACTCTATTTTTATGACCGTGATAAATATAATACCCTAATAAGTAATTTTTAACTTAAATTATTTATGTTTCCGTATGATGTTTGGTGTTTCTAGTACTTCTGCTGTAAGGAATCACAGCCTGGTAGATTCATGCACCAATTGCAACAAAATCTAGAAACTATAGACTATGCTCTTTATTCTTTTAAGTTCTCCATAGTATAGTAAATATATCTTAGTAAAAATCAGGGCAGCCATTACAAAAGTATTTGAATAGAGGAATGACTAATGATAGGCTATATTCAAAAATATGTTTAAAGGATGATAAATATTGACGATTATTTAAGTATTCTCTAGTCTGCGTTTACAAGATTGTGTTGGTAAATTTATTATCTTATTAGTTTCAATCTATTTTTAACCATCAAAAATAACTCCAAAAAAGGATAAGTAAATAAAGGTAAAGTACTCATATAAAATTAGGTATTTCAAGTGTTCTATTATACAATGGCGAGAATTCGTACACTGATAATATCGGCTTACTCTGCGTTGTTTTTTTTCAATTACATTCTTATAAATAAGGATGTTTTCTTATTTTTCATCATTGGGTTACAAAGAAATTTCGGTGAAATTAAAGATCAAACATTATCTATTCACCTTCCTAAAGAAAGCTTAGTGAAAGATATAATTACTAGCCTCGAAAATAATCGTTGTTCCATTTAGATTTATATCTAATATCGTTATTTTGCATTATTATTAGATTCGCCATCTCCGTATGGAGAAAATAGAGTGATACTTGAACAGTTATCGTAATAATTGCATTATATAATATCTTGTTAATATCAATCAGTTTTTGATAGAGATTTAATTTCAGAGTACCTTAAGCTTGCTGATCACTTTGTTTTTTCTCCTGGAGGTGACAACAGAAATAATTACGCAAATGTTGAAGAAATTGTGAACCATGCCGTTGAGAAAGGGGTAAGTTGTAATAGTATTGTAAGATTTTAGTCAATAATGAATGAATCCATTAATATTTTGGGTCGACGCCGTTTGGGCTGGATGGGGTCATGCTTCAGAAAATCCAGAGCTACCAAAGCAGCTTGCAGCTAGGGGAATTGTGTTTATTGGTCCACCAAGTAGTGCTATGTTCTCATTGGGAGACAAAATTGCCAGTACTATCATTGCACAGGTAGGTATATAATTGTCTTATATAGCTTATAAAAACCAATATATAAGTACCATTCCTAAAATGAGGAATTGTCTGAGCTCATACTGTTTTCTAGACTTTGGATATACCTACAATTGAATGGTCCGGAAGTGGATTGAAGCTAGATCTTAGTGAGAAAAAAGAAGGAGAACACGTGACAGTCACACAAGAACTTTTTAATCAAGCTACTGTATCTGATCTCTATGAAGGTCTGCGAGCTCTAGAAGAGCATGAAATCGGGTATCCTCTAATGGTAATTTCCACTTTCAAATTTTCGTTTTCTTGTCCAAATTAGTGATTTATTCGAGAATTATTATCGATATATTCGTCTAGAGATGTGCCATTTCGGTTTAGATAAAAGCTTCGGAGGGTGGTGGAGGAAAAGGAATTCGAAAATGTAAGAATGAAGCCGACTTCAAAGAGAATTTTGTTCAAGTGCAGACGGAAGTTCCTGGATCTCCCATTTTTCTTATGAAATGTGTTGAAAACGCTAGACATATAGAGGTTCAACTAATAGCAGATAGGTTAGTCCAACTTGTTTGCTTTAAGCAAATTCAAATATTTCATGCTCCTAAATACTATGTATTGTTCTTAGGTATGAGAACGTTATACCAATGTTCACTCGTGACTGTTCTATACAGCGCCGTTGTCAAAAAATAATTGAAGAAGCTCCAGCTAGCATTGCTCCAAAAGAGACTCTTCGTAAAATGCAAGAAGTTAGTTTTCGGTTTTTTTTGCAATATACTGTATTTATCTGAAATACTAATTGCATATTTGTTCTTAATCATACCTTTTAAGGACGCCGTTAAAATTGCAAAGCTTGTTGGATATGAGTCGGCTGGAACTGTAGAATATATGTATTTGCCTGAAGAAGATAGATATTTTTTTCTTGAACTGAATCCACGACTCCAGGTTCCTACTTACTTAAATTATAGTGTCCGATACCACGCTATAAATATGTAATTAGAAATATCTTTACAGGTGGAACATCCATGTACTGAAATGTTAGCCAGTATTAACATCCCTGCAATTCAAATGCAAATTGCTATGGGCCTTCCTCTCAACAGGATAACAGATATTCGACTTTTCTATGGTTTGTTATGACTTTAAGTTTTGAAATATAGGAAATATTTTTAATTTTTCAGGTCTTGATCGTTATGGCGTGACTCCGCTTCCAGATGAACAAGTTCTAACTGATACTGAATATAGTGTAATAGCAGCGAGAATAACTTCTGAGGTATATGATTTGTCTTGATTTTATCTAGAAATGCAAAAGAAAAGTGCTGTTTACCTAATAATTTTTTGTTTCTAGGATCCTGAAGACTTTTTCCGTCCATCTACAGGATCAGTAGAAGTACTTAATTTTAGATCAGCACAGAACGTATGGGGATATTTTTCCGTTTCAAGCGCTGGAAAAGTGCACGAATTTGCAGATTCACAATTTGGACATTTGTTTGCCAGAGGACGCACTCGGTACTTCTCATTTGATATATCCACTTTATTAAGTAAATGGTCTATTAATTATAAATATAATATTTTATCATGCCGTTTCTTTGCAGCCATGAGGCCGTTTCTGTTATGTTGTGCGCTCTTCAAGAGCTAGAGCTGCGAGCATCTTTTGCCTCACAAGTATCGTATCTAGTAGATTTGTTAAAGGAACCTGACTTCACCGAAAATAAGTTTAATACTCAGTGGCTCGATAATAGGATCGCTAACAAAGTTCTTCAGGTTGGTACAACTCCTAAATTAAAAACTTATGAATTTTGCAGAATTAAATTTCACATTGGTCATTTTCCAGAAAGCTCCTCTTCCTAAACATGAAATGATAGCTATTAGTAGTGCCGTGATTGGTCATGCTAGAGTTTCAGCAGCATTTAATAACTTTAAGAATGCGGTTGAACGGGGGCAGGTATTACAATTTTATACTATTGTTATGGAAATAATTATTTTTGAATCTTTTAATTTTCTGTCCGTTTGTTTTCTCCTTAATTCTATTTGTAATTCACTCATTCAAATTATAGGTATTGCCCACAAAGGATCTAACGGAGACTTTCTTGTTTGATTTAGTTAAGGATATGAGTATTTATAAGGTCACAGTAACACGAAGTGGACCGTTAAACTTCATAATTTCGTTAAATGGAAGTAAAACGCAAGTGGAAATACGTTTATTGGGTGATGGTAGTCTTTTAGTCACACACAGAGAAAGAAGTTATACTTGCAACCTTGAGGAAACTTCCGATAAGTTCAAAGTTAGTAAAAAAATTGTCAATATTAATTCGATAATAACTATTTTCTGAAGCAAAAAAATATGTCATCCTCAGGTGACCATTGGCCGGTCTATTGTTGTTTTCGAGAAGGATAATGACCCTACCATTCTAAAGTCGCCATATACTGGAAAACTTCTTAGTTACAAAAAGCCTAATAGGGTAAATTACTTTATTCTTGTACATTTTAATGTTTTGATTAGTATAGATACATGTTTAGGAATGGGTTGCAGTTGGAGCTGTTTATGCTTCTGTTGAATCCATGAAGTTAGTTTTTAATGTGGAAGTCAAAAAAGCTCCTGGAAGGTAATAAATTATACCTAAGTATTGTTAGTTATCCTGGGCATTTTATTCATTTTTTAACAGAAAGGTATACATAAGAAATCTTGTAGTATTTCTTTCACTTTAAGGCTTGAACACGTTGCGAAAGAAGGTGATCTATTGTATCCTGGTTCCGTTATTGCTCGCTTAGTTGACCAAAAGGATAGCGAGAAATACAAACCGAAACCTTATCTTGAACCATTTACTGAGTGGTCGGAGGTGACTGAGAACGATAGGAACATTCCTGAAACGAAAAAGTATATTATGTGCTATGATGTGAGTTTCCTAATATAGCATAACTAGTTATTTATTTGTCGTGTTTTATTGTTTAAATATTGCAGAAATGTATGAATATACTAAATGGTTCGATACCTCTGAGCGCCGAATTTAATATGGGAGATCTGGTAGACGAGTTATTTTCATATTTAGAGAGTCCATCTTTACCTCATGCTATACTAAAAGTAAGTCCAAAGATTATATTTATAATTACTGTAAACTGTAATATTAAAATTTTTATCCAGCATTCTATGAATCCTATGTTGAATCGAATTCCGGATAAATTCTCCTCCAGAATTAAAAGTGCTGTTAATACTGATTCCATGGGAAAATTTTCCGCAATAAAGGTTTGATAGTTTTTGTGGATGTCTTTACATTAATATATAGATTTCTCTAAAGTAAGATCTACTTTCAGTCTGTCTTGGACGAATATTTCAGTTCAATCAGTCATACAGAATGGGAAACTGCTAAGGCTGTCTGTAATATGGTATATCATACTTGTGAGAGGTGTGCATAATTTTTGCTTTATATTCACTATTCTATGAAGCAGTAAAAGATTTAAACTCTAGATTCGAAGGAGGCCTACTTTCAAATACTGGGTATGTATTGAATACTTTACTTGCTGAATATAAGCATTGCGAAAAATTCTTTGAAGGCAGAGTTTATGATGATGCTGTTGCGTTGCTGAATGAGGAGGTTAGTTCCAGTTTTTATCAAGACATTTCTTGAAACTATTAATTAATAATAGCCTTTAAAAAGTGGAATTTTTGTTTAGTTCGACACTGATAAAGATCGCGTAGTGGCAATGATATACTCGCATACTCAAATGGCTGGCAAAAATAAATTAATGATGGCACTTCTACAGGCTGTGGAAAAAAAGGGGATGCATTTGGTTAGTGATAGGAATTGTATAAAATAACTAATATAAATTGATGAGAAATATGTGTTTTTTAAAGGTGACTCCACTTACTGATAATTTACGTGAAATTGGAAATATGTTTCACACCGATGACGTATGTAATCAATCTAGACATCTGTTGCTTCAAAACAGTCGAGTCAAATATAGGAAGTTTCTTAATAAGGTACTTAAGAGTGCGTTCGAAGTTACATATATAGTTGTATTTACAATGTAATAATATGGACTAATTTATTGTTTGTACTCACATTCTCATATTTTTGGTTAATACATTATTGTCATATTTGTTTGCAGATAATATGGGATATTGAAATGGTTCCAGTCATTGATAGAAATTTGAAAGAAGTATTACCTGTTAATGATGCCGTTTGTAAACTACGAACACTTTTTGAGCAAATGATGCAAAAGGGAATGAGTCCTAAAGAAATGTTTGAAAAGAGCCCCTGGGTCCATAAAGTTCGTTATTTTCGACATGTTGTTATAATTTTATATATTATATATTAGTCTATATATTTAGGTAATTCATGAATTCTTTTTTGATGAAAAACTGGCTGACTTTGCTGTACGTGCTTATATTGGATTACACTTTTCTGTTGATGATGTCACTCAGTCACCTCTTTTATGTGCGAACCACGATGCTATCGTATATGATTTCTGTATCGACAACTCTAATCTTGTGTATGATTTAACATTTATTTGATATGGATCTATTCTAGAATCACACAAATCTACACAAGGCAATTTCAGCCATTATATAATATCTCCCAAAACTGACAGCAACCATTACCTATCTATAGTGAAATTCAGCGTCAACCGTGATAACTTTACTCAGGCTATGACCAACGAAAACCTGGTAATTTTATTTATTATTATAGTTTATTACATTATTATATTTATCATCGTGTTTTCAAATCCTTTTTAGATCACTTCTCTCGTCGGAAAATTTGCAGAGTGTGGGATCAAATCGAATGGAATACGATCACAATTAAGAGTTACCTTGCTCGTTAATGTTATTCAAACTCCTGTGTCTCATGTTAGCAAAGAGGGAGATAGAGAAGCGCAGCTAGAGGTCTTTTGTTCTTATTCATCTTTTTTTTTTAGACTGTGGAGTCTTGTAATTTTAATTTTAATGCATAATATTTATTCCAGGAGTTACCTAGCCAATCTGACTATGACAATACAATTGTTATAGAAGCAGAGAAAGCATCTTCTGTCATTCGCTGTGCTCTACTCGAAAAACTAACCACTTTCGATATTATAACACATGTCCTTATCTGCAATCAGAACAAGCCTTTAATGCAAGTGGGAAGAAAAATAATTTTTTATTATAAAATTTCTGATGTTTGCGATAAACTTTCACTTAGATTGACCTACTTGGTGCTGAAAGACTGGAGCTGTGGCGTTTACCTACAGACACTCGTATTGTATCTGACAGATTATCAAATCTCAATATTTTTAAATACGATGATCCAGATAAGAGATTCTCTCGTCTTTTTGTTAGGGAAATTCTTGAGATTCCAATCAGGACAGAAGGGAACTGGTTTGTTTTTCGCCTTACTAAATATATGATCAATTTGTTTATTTATACATTTATGGTTTGTTTTTTACAGTGAAGATGAAATTGAATCAACAATATCAGCACATCTTGATAGTGCTTGCGGAGCCATAAATGTCGCCATGAGGAAATTCAAAAAGTATGTTTTTGGCTTACCAACATAACTGCTTATTTTATTATTATCTTTTCTATTTCTATACTTTTTTTCTATATTTTCTATGATTCTCATTACAGAAACACCGATAAATTATGGTAAATTTTCTCGTAATTTTTTAAAATGTAGTTACTTTAGTAGAGCTTTCATAGATAAGCGTTTGAAATAGATTGCATGGCTGTTTTATAATAACATTAGTACTCGATTACTGATTATTAATATTTGCATGAGTTGTTTGCAGGAATATTTATGTTTCGAATCACGTTTTCCTATATGTCACTTTCCCCAAACTACCTATGGGTTTTACGAGCGAATATGAGGAAGTCCTTGACGATTTATTTGAGAATTCAATTAAAATACAGAAAGAGATTCTATATAAACATCATGTTACGGAAGTTAGTTATTAATAGTCTTTTTATTACCGTAGTTATCAGAATAATGGAGCTTTTTTTTATTCAAGGTCGAAATTGTTTATGCTAAAGTAGAGGAAATTGGGAGTGGAAAGCGATTAATTAAACGTCGTATCAAATTTCTTGATGAGACAGGAGTTACTCCTGAATTTGGTGTCTATGATGAACAAAAGGTATCACTTTTTGGTGTAGTATATATACTGGATTTGTTATACAATATCTTCCAATATCGCTTTAAGACTGTAATTATGCCTCGGAAACTATCCCATTTGTTGTATGGGAAAAACCTTGAGGGTTATTCTACAATCAAGAAAATAGAAAAGAAGCGAGCATCTACTAGGTATATCTTTAGGATTATATTTATCTAAACACTATTGAATAAGTTAAATATTCTGCTATTTTTGAATTTCTAGAGCTAATGGAACAACTTACGTGTACGACTACCCAACATTAATTGGAAGAGCTTGTTTGGAAGAATGGAAAAAACTGGAAGAGAAAGTTGAAAGTTTTGCTCATAGTAGTGAGCAGAATCTATTTATAAAGTAGGCGATTATTTTAATATAAAATTAGAGCAGAAATAAATTCGATCTATGTAAATATGTATTAATACATTAATTTTTAGACAATTTGGTCATTTATCCGAAATTCAACGGGCTGCATATTATAACGGTGATTATCATCAGTTTTTCACTGAAGAGGAACTTGTAGTCAAAGTTAGTATCTTTAGTATAAACAATATTTCTTAGGCAATGAGAACTGTTTTATGTGATATTTAATATTATAGAATAACAAGTTAATTCACATTATAAATAAAGAAGAATTAAAGCGTCGTGCTGATAACTGTAACAACGAAGCTGGTGTTGTTGCATGGCAACTTAGGTTGGTAATTATTTCTCATGTGTAAAAGGATTTATCAAACTTAGCTATTTTGTTTATAATTGCAGACTCTTCACACCAGAAAAGCCATTTGGATACACCATTGTGGTTATTGCTAACGATATTACTTTCCAATCTGGCTCATTTGCCACTCCCGAAGACCTTGTATATAGCTTAGCTAGCGAATACAGTAGAAAAAATAGGGTGGGCTTAATGGATTTCAGTATTTCACCATTCAGAAGTAATCGATGTTATATTCTAGCTTCCTCGAGTAAATGTTTCATCCAATTCTGGTGCACGAATTGGTCTTGCTGATGATGTCGCTAAGGTTTTCCGGGCAAAATTCAAGGTGCTTTTACAATAGTTCAAGAAAATTTCTGGCTGTATATATCTACAGAATTTTTTGTCAAACAGGATCCTGACCATCCTGATGAAGGTTTCGAGTATCTCTATGTAGATGGAAGTGAAGAACAATTACTTAAAGACCAAATAGTTTATGATAAAATGCCAAATGGACAGCTCAAACTCAAAGCAGTTGTTGGTAAAGAGGTATTGATACTACTTTCTAATATATTTTAACTTCTTTACTCGTATTTAGCACAAATTAGTGTTTATCAGAACGAAAATATCGGCGTCGAGAATCTGCAAGGGTCCGGTTTGATAGCAGGAGAAACATCAGCTGCATATGATGAAGTGCCTACTTATTGCTTTGTTACTGGACGAACAGTTGGAATTGGTGCCTATACAGCACGTCTTGCACATCGTATTGTGCAGGCTCGATCTTCTCATATTATTCTAACCGGTGCACCTGCTTTGAACACTCTTCTAGGAAAGGAGGTTAATATGCTTATACTTTTATATTCCTAAAAGATTACTAATATATGGTAGTGCATGGTGCAGAAATAATATTTTGTCTTTGGTTTCTATTTTTAAAATTGTGATTGTAGGTTTATACATCAAACAACCAATTAGGAGGGATCCAAATTATGTTTAAAAACGGGGTCACGCATGCTGTTGTTAATGATGACTTCGAAGGAATATGCAAAATAGTGCAATGGATGAGTTATCTTCCTTATGAGGTTTGTTACTAATTATCTGCCAATTTAGAAATGAGTTTCTGGTTTTTGATT
This sequence comes from Heterorhabditis indica, assembly GCA_020740425.3. Classification (NCBI taxonomy): domain Eukaryota; kingdom Metazoa; phylum Nematoda; class Chromadorea; order Rhabditida; family Heterorhabditidae; genus Heterorhabditis; species Heterorhabditis indica. The sequence goes on along the minus strand of JAJAVP010000278.1, from coordinate 21,997 downwards.
CCCACCTATTAATTTCCTTAATCGAACTATACTATGTCATGTTTTACTTCGTACTCATTAAGGATACATCGTTCCCTTACCATCATACTTTCGGTCTTGACTCTAAGCCTCGTTTGGTAGAGTTCGATATTGAGCCGAACAAGCCATATGATATTCGCCAACTAATTGACAGTGGTGAATCAGTAGATCGAAGAGGAATATGTGACTCTAACTCATTCGACGAAATTATGAATGACTGGGCGAAAACTATTATTGGTAGGTAAAACTTTATGTTAATCACTTAATGCGCAAATTAGAATTCTTTTTAGCTGGTCGTGCGCGTATCAGTGGAATTCCGGTTGGAATTGTATCTTCTGAACTGCGAAATGTTAAGTCAATTAATCCTGCGGACCCTGCTTCACCAAACAGCCAATCTGTCGAGATCCATCAAGCGGGACAAGTGAGATATTATTTTTCATAAAACTTGTAATGGAAGAAATTTTCTGAATATCAAAAAAGTAGGTTTGGTATCCCGATTCTGCCTTCAAAACTGCAGAGGTAATTGGAGATTTCAATAGGGAGAGACTTCCACTACTGTTTATTGCTTCATTGAGAGGATTTTCCGGTGGACAGAGGGGTAACTACAATTTATGCATTACGAAATAAATAATGGAGTTTTTATTGCTTACTAATATTCATGTCTTTGAAAATTGTTGTAATATTATGCTTACAGATATGTTTGAAATGGTGTTGAAATTTGGTGCTCAAATCGTCGATGCTCTCCGACAGTATCAAATGCCAGTAATAATCTACATTCCTACTTATGGAGAGTTAAGAGGTGGAGCATGGGCAGTGCTGGATAGCAAAATAAATCCTGGATTTATTAGTATGGTTGCCGATAAAGACTCTAGAGGAGGTAAAACAAACGTCTAAAGTGCGTTTAAGGTGGCAATAAAATGTCATCTTTAGGTGGAAATTTTTATTTTTTAAGGAATCCTTGAGCCGAATGCCATCGTTGGAATTAAATTTCGTGGTGATAAACTGCTGGCACTTCAAAAGAGGAATGACGAAATAATGAAAAGACTTGATGAGGAGCTTATCGCGGAAATTAGAGTTAGCTTCACTATTTCGAAATAAGAAGAAATATATACCATATGTATTTATATCTACCTTTATTTTGATGGGAATGAAATTGTAGGAAAATGGTGTCGACTCAGATCACTCTTGTAATTTGCGTCGTTTATTAACGAAGAGATCTGAAGATTTGAAAAAAGCATATCGAGGAGTAACCGTTGAGCTCGCAGATTTACATGACAGAGCTGAGAGAATGTCCATTAAAAAAGCTGTTCAAGTAGGAGTTGTATTTTTATTATACTGGGAAATTAGAAAGGTGGACGATAAATCTTACTTATTTATTACATCTTTTTTAGTACGTTACTGATCTAGCTGGTTCGCGCAATCTCTTCACCCAAATATTTACTCTTGAAATGGCCAAAGTCCACCTTTGTGAAATGTTAGTTGCCATTAAGTCAGCTATTTATTTTATTTAGTGTTGCTCCAATTATTCTTTCATTATTTAGGTATATGGAGCGTGCAGATCGCAATGTCACTAGACAAGAAGCTTATAAATGGGTACATAAACGCTTTGAAGAGTTTCATGATGGTGCAACTTCACTCCCATTAGTTGAACAAATTGAACTTCTCAGGAAGTTTGTTTCCACAGATTCGTTTATTAGTCATCTCGATCGGGTGAGGGCGGAGTCTGTAGAGCGGTAAGTATAATACTTGCCTTGCAATATACAAGTAATTCGGGAAAAAAAATCAAAAGTACATATTTTTTGTCGTAAATCAAGTTTGCACAACTTCTATGGATATATTATAGAGAACTTTGGACAATGTCGGAGGGTGAACTGCGAGAAATGAAGCGGTTGCTAGAGCGATGCGCTTTACAGCGCAAGTTCAGTATCTAAGACGGGAAATATCCAATTATGCTGATACAGCTTTTATGTGCTGGTCACATTTAATAACTCTTAAATTTATAGATGAAAGTGTAATATTCTCACTTACAAACATTTTCTAATTGTTTTATTTTAATCAACTATATATTCTTAATCTTCTATCCAAGCATTAGTTTTGAATCTAGTTGCCCATATGTGCACATTTTCATTGCCGTGTTTATGTGTCATTTCAGCATTATTAACATCGCGCATTTCTGTTTCGTTGAATTTCTTCTTGTTATGTTCATAGTGGTAGGCCACATTTCGCCGTTACTTAAGATCTGTGATTGCTTCCCTATTGCCTTCAAAATATTGTTTTTAAAGTTTTTAGAAACATTTATTAGAGTTGTATAGAACTTAATTAAGCCCACCAAAGGATTTTGTGATAATGATTAGTTGGATGAAAATATGCAAGAGGTAGCAAATACCTTGCTGTATTTTCAACCCGATAACGGGCAGTTCTTAATTGTGATATTAGTTTCAGTGATGTTTTAATTATGTTAATAACTATGTTAAGTTACTACCACTGATAAATCTTAAAGTTCTATTTTTTGAAAATTACATGGTCCTGTACTATTCTATTCATTTACATTAAAAATATTTATTCACTTTCTGGGTACCGGTTGTTCTTTCCATTAAATGAAAATCAGAAAAAAACAGTTTAGAAATCCAGTGTAAGAATTTCTTTATAACTATTAAGAACAAGATACAAAGTATCAATAACAACGGCCATAAGGATATTTCAAGAAATTCTCCAAAAGACTAAGAACAGCCTTAATGTGTGAGCTGAAATGCCACCAGCTTTTATGACTAGTCTTACGCTTGCGAATCGAGAAAGGACTAATGAAGTGCCGTGAATGTGGCGTTCCGTAACCTCATACCACTGTACCCTTACCTAGTTCCCTCTACCAAGTGGGGGCAAAGGGTGCGGTATTTTTCGTGTTGACTGCCTTTCANAGGTAGGTTCCTTAAACTCTATTGCTTGTGATGCATATTTTCACAGAGATGTAAGCTTAATTACTGCTGGTTGTAAATGCACGAATTCCATGGTATGCTGGTCCACTGGACATTTAGTAAGGTATGTGGCCGTTAATGGGGCTGTTGCAGTGGTACACTTCCTAAAGTGTATTAATGGTTTGAAATTTCAGGTAATTCTTGCAGGTGATTCCGTCGGTGCGTGGGATGGACGGGACCAGGGGGATGCTAGCATGNGTAACCTCATACCACTGTACCCTTACCTAGTTCCCTCTACCAAGTGGGGGCAAAGGGTGCGGTATTTTTCGTGTTGACTGCCTTTCATAAGGAATGCCGTCAACTCAGAACATCTGCGTGTCATTGTTGTGGCTTTCGACAAATCAGTGGAGGTAGGTTCCTTAAACTCTATTGCTTGTGATGCATATTTTCACAGAGATGTAAGCTTAATTACTGCTGGTTGTAAATGCACGAATT
>JAJAVP010000277.1:24572-80862 GCA_020740425.3 Heterorhabditis indica | reverse complement strand
GTAACAGCACCATTTTCCTAAACTAGCCACGATTCAGAGAGCATATAGCTACCACATTAGCATACTATCCGAAATTCACTATCAAAACTTTTCGCAGTATGCAACACTGTCTTACAAGTGTTTTCAATTTATTTCATGTAGTTTTCTGGAATGTTGTGCTTTTATTTTAACCTTGCTATTATTATTTTAAACTTGTATTTTTGTCTGATGGGACTTTTAGATACAGTTCAATTAATTTGATTCGAGAATTTTAGATAGTTTTCACTTATTTAGCCTTACTCCCTGGATTATGTTTATCTGTAATGTATAGAGCTTTTCTTGAATTAAATCTTTTGGTTATTATGTTGCTGTTCTATTTATTCGTATCGCTATTAGAAACTAGTATAAGGGCCTGATGGTGATCAATTTTAACCAGTAGGACCAAAGACGAATGGGCACGCCCTTTCTTGCATTTGTAGTGCACATAGAAGTGTTCATGTCATTTAGAAAATTTTACCAACCTGTAATATTACTTCATTTTTTAAAGGACACCTATTTTAGAAGATCGCTAGAAATTGTTTATATTGAGAAGTACATTGTTTTGATTTGGTTGATGTTATTCACCCCTTTTTTTTGCAATAACAGTGTTAAATTCCCTCTAAGTTAACTTTTTTTTCCTAGCACTTGATCCAATTTCTTTAATAATTTTCTTTGTTCATAATAAATATAATTTCCAATTGTTTGCTACATTAACTTCTTTAATTTGGATGTAAACGATTTTTCTATACAGTTTCACTGGCTACTCATATTATTTAGTTATCGTTTCATAAATAATTCTGAAAAGTTTACTCGTTAGTTTTCGTCGAGGAATGTTCTGGTTGATTGGATTTTTAAATTTATTATTGGTAAGTTTCAGTACAACAATTGAATCTTTGCACAAGCATAACCTCTCATATTTGTTAAAGATATATCTTCAACTTTTCAATGAAATCACTTTCTACATAATCTCAATCCATTTAGATTAGGAAGGTTATGTTTGATATGAACTATTTAATTTTATCATTTTATAAAAGTATACTAATTTTTGGATGAGGGGAATTAGAATTATATTTACTTTTAAAATACTTTGACAGAATTAGCATTTAGTTGTGATTGAGATGTAACTGTTTGTAACAGTTATGACAATGCTCACTAAAAATGTTTTTTCTATAGAAAATGTAACTTGCTAACTTTAAATATTTTCTAGTTTTTCTGTGATGTATTGACAGAAAACGTTGGAAATGGATTGATAGGTGAGTGCTGTTGAGGAGAAACCCTAGTGACCTTGTTTTCTTGACGATATAAAAAACTTGTTGCTGGAAATTTAACACTGTTACGCGAAAAGTTATTTGGAATGGTTGATCTTTGTCCGTAAAACGTGAAAAAATTAATTATGAGGTTTAGCCATGTTTATGAAAACATCTACATTACAGTTATTCTATTGTATGTGTATCTTATAATACAAGGGTATACAGGCTTAGGTGTATCTTCAAGCCATCAAAAAAATAGAAAAGTAGTCCATATAATTGTTTTATGTTTAAAAACAAAAAAGTGAAATTAAAGTAGGCTTAACCAGAGAGAAATATTAATGTTTAGGTCTTCCTACTGTCGAGTGTGGTAGTGGGATTTTCACTATTAGATTTGCCACACGTTCACCTTTTGAAGGGCATACATATGTAAAGGGACATTATGGGTACGTGAGATTTTTAGTTGAAAACGCACTTTAATATGGCTCAAAAATACGATTGATTTGATAAATTTATACACTTTAAGAAAATTTCTATTTCATTATACAGCTGGAAAAATAAATATATCAGATCTAAAAATTGCCGAGCCGATGCTTCTTTGGAGAATAGTGTCAGTCTTATTATTTCATACAATGAGTGTGACGTGCTGAAGCAACGTTCAGTAAGTATATTTTAATTCAATTCTGTAGGTTTTTTCTATGTATAAAAATATGGATGAGTTTCATTTTCACGGAATGCTCCATTTCAGCTTTGTTTTAAATGTGGATTGTAATTAGTACGCTGTAAAAAAAAATCATTTTTGTGGATATATTTTTAATTGCGTTGTATTGGACGTAGCGTAAATCACATAATAGATTTGTTGCAATTTACTGAACGGGAATTTTTGTTAAAAATGTCAAGGACTACTCGACGGGGTTGATAACATCATGATAATAAATCGTTAACTATTTCGTTACGTTTACTGAGAAATAAAGATAGCCTTGAAAAGCGTATAACATGAAGTTACTAATCTTTCAAAATAAAGTAATTTGTCATCCATTAAATAGTACATTACTTTTTTATATAATAAAAGAAGAGATTATGAACGAATGTTTTATAGCATAGTCCACGGGGTCTACTATTAACAACAACTATTATTATTTCATTCCATCCAGTAAGTTCTCATTATACACTACCTATGATTTATGTACTGAACAGTTATCGTGATTAGTTGTTTGGATAATTGTTTACTATTGGGTCCAGCATATACCACATGTTTACTAATTAACATACTTTATAAATAGCGTTTCTCGAAAAATTATAGATGTTTGTAACCAAAGTTGACAAGTCATATAAGGTGCAGTGCTTCTACGCAGATAGTGACAGTTATGTAACGCAGCAATTAAATGTCAGGTAGGACCTATGTTTTATTATCGATTTTGCATATTAGTCACTGCTGCCAGCGAATGGTATTGAAACCACTCTCTACTTAAGGGAAATGTGGACATGCTAGAGAATATTTTTATCCATTTGGGCTTGTATACCTTCTATTAAAATGAAAGTTTTGTGCCACAATGTCCTATACACTTTTATTCATAAAAATTGAACTGAGGGGTTATGGAAATTAAAACAAGAACTGCATTGAAATTATTAACGATTTGCATCGCACTGGTTCTTAATAATATAAACTCACTATATCTCTGTGTAAAGGTTTCTAATTAAAGCTAATTATATAGGGCGGAAATGCTGAAAACTATACAACAGAATTTTGATAGTCACGGATTTTTGCCTCTGTATTTAAAACATTTTTAGAAAGTTTATCAGAGTTTAAGGACAACGCTTGCCTTTTCAATGTTCAAATTAAAAGGAATATAAATTACTAATGAATATATGTAGTCATTTACGCTTATAACTCAGACCTGTAAAATAGTGGCACCCATGACTTATCTTTCCAGAGGGTAGTTATCATTAATAGTCTAGTATACTGTGCCATTATTCATGTTGTTTTGCATACTGTGAAATTTATAAGTTGCTTCTTGTTTTGCAACAATAAAGTCAAAATTTGGAAGTTTGGCCGCTTTAGGATATATCTGGCAGACATCCAATAGCCTTAGGATATACCTGGCAGACACCAAAAAGTCCTCTGAAATGCGCAGCACTATCAATGTGACGTCACAGAAGATATAAAACAACTGACAGAAGCAAAAAAATAAATGGAAAGAAGAGTTCTGTGGACAAGAAAATTTGCTCCGAACAATATAAACGAATGAAACCTTTGTTTTCGGGTTGGAGTCTTCCCGAACACCAATACTGAATATCGCCGCCCTCTGGCTGGCCCTACTTCGATGACTCCTAACAGTGCATTAGAGCAGAGGGCAACAACTGAGCAATAAAATATGGTAATGAAACAGGCCGCAGGTTGATGATGAATTCTAAAGTGTAAAATACTTAATAGGTAATTAAGAGGCGGTCTATAATGGGTAGTTCACTTAGTGCACTAAATGCACTCGATGTTATCTATAATCATGGGCGCCACTGTATATGTAATGGCCACAAATCTCAACTGACAATAACTTGTATTTTGAATAAATTTTAAACATATTTAGCGATAGAAATGAAATGGATCCTAACATTCCGCTTGCCGATGGAGCAGGGTTATCAACAGAGTCCAAAAAAGGCATTATACTTCATGGGTAGGTTTTGTTGTAATACATAATCTTTGTCTTGAACTTTATTATTGCGGCAGAGGAAGCGGAAACCCGAAAAAATCAAAATATGGGACTTTATGGATATAAAACGCCTCCTGAAAGAAGTTATGGATAGTAAGGGATGTAAAGTGTTTATTTTTGTTATATAAAATCACATAACAGCCGCTTCAGGATTTTAAATTAAACTTCTTAACTGTCTTAGTTTCATTCAAACAGTTTAATCGCCAGGTTTTCTAAGTATTTAATTCCAGTTCTAGCGATATTCCAGTGAGCGAAAACAGAAAATATTTCCCTTTACCGGAATGTAATTACCAGGTATTTTTAATAGTCTAGTCATTTATATTTAAATATAATAACATTAAATGAAATAGTAAACAACAGCACTTGTATTACAAATTTTATAGGACCAGTTTTGTTCGTTTAAATTATTATCATGAAACAGAAATAATAAAAATCTTCGTTAATTTTAGCGATGTTCTTGCAAAACAATGAAAGCCTGTAGCCTTTTATATAAACCATGTTTAATTGTACTTAAACTTCCTAATAGACAATACATTAGTCATATTTTAGGTACTTTCTATGTCCAAAGAAGGTACATTGGTCAAATTTGTGTCTGTAGGACAACAAGTGTATCATAAATGGTCGTGCAAACATCCTCAAACATCTGGCAGTAAGTGAGAATTAAATAGTTTCAAATAATTTAAGCACCACTAAATAACATATCCCTTACATTCTAAGCCATATGCTAAAATTCGTGGAATGTTAGCTTTCAGAAAAGAGCGTAGTTTTTAAGGAAAATATTCTTTCTGTGCCACTGTGCATTCATGCAGCGTTCGAGAAGAAGGTGGACGGGAAGTCCAGCTATTGGATGAAAATGGTTGCGGGGTAGATCGGTATGCTTAAGTGAATATTTCTTTCACATTTAGAAAGATTGTTGTTATACGTATTAATAAATTAAACAACACATCTACGAACACGTTTGAACCGTAGTAAACCTGGACATATCCTATTGAACGGTAATATTTGGAATCTCCTAAAATTAATTTTAGTTTACTATTACAATTCAAGATGCATTTACTACTTTCTTCTTTAGACTAAATGGGAATTTGGAAGGTTTATGTGCAATATGCATAGGTTTCACACTGGATAACAGTTTTTGTCTTGTACAATGAAATAACTTGTAAGAAATGTTATTCTGGTCTTTATTCTTTACAGAGAAACGAATGATGTCTATGACAATCATTGCGAATTCCACGATTTCTAGAACTGAGTTAAAATCCAGAACTGATGTTTTGGGCAATCAACGTAAATTCTAGTGTAGTTATTGCCACTTTATAGTAATTAATATCGGACTAAAATAATAACTGAGATCTACATTCACTATCGTTAATTCTTGAATCAAACAAAGTAAATATTCTTGAAGTTACTTGTGGGATCATATGACGTGATTTTACGTACTTATGAATGTTTTAGATTTCTTCTAAAAAACCTTGAATATACGTCTGATATGATAGGAGGGCAGGTTTCTCAGGTGGGATATTTATAATTCAGCTTCTCTAGTGCTTTTTATGTGAATGTATGCATATGTGATTTGGACAAGTGATCTCAATAAATTCCCCATTAAAATAATGTCACAGTTTTAATATAACAATTTTGCAGGTATTCAAATTTGCAGACCAGTCAACTTTATTCTTTCAATGTCAAATTCGCTTGAGTCTTAAGGAGAATGGAGTCTGCAAGGTATAATGAGGCTTGTTAAATTTAACCATACATAAATTTGTTCAATATCTTTCCAACTATAACTAAACTATTAGGATGTAATTTTTTGCGTCGTATCTGGCGATCCATAGATATCTTAATGTACATAAAAGTCAACATAATATTGGTCTTGATATTCATATGTATTCCTGTAGAACATTGACCCAAAATTAAATAGAAATAAACTACTTTTATAGCAACTGCATTGGTTAGATAAGATTAAGTAGATATATTCTGAAATTTTAGCGATCATCGGATTCATGTCCAGTTACTATTCGCGGCAAACGGTCTACAGACGAAAATGAAAATGATCTCGACGTATTCTCACAACATATGACGGTATTCGATATAGATGACCCCATAAGTGAGTTTTTGTTCTATAGACGTTTACTGTGTTTTTAAATATTTTTTCTTATACCTTCAAAAGCTTGAACTGTATTGATCGCTCGAAAAGTCAGGTAGACAAGCATCGTAGTGAAGGAAATAGAATATAGATGGGGTATTATAGTATGGGAATATATCCGTGCTCCAACGCTCCAGGCCTAGGTAGACTTAAACAATACACTCATCATTTGTGGGTTATGATATATGCATTCGATTGTGCAAAGTATGCATTAAAAAGATAGACAAACGAGGTTAATTAAATAAGCACTAAGGTAAGGTGAAAATAATGATATTCTCGACCGAGAATTTTATTATTTATAGATGAAAAATAGTGAAATAACGAGGAAATAACTAGAATTGAAGCCAGATATTGCTAAAATATTCTGAAGAACTTCCAATCAATCATATATATCAAACTAGTAGTAATCGACTGATTCGAAACGATACTGATTTATTATAAATGTTGATCACTATAGAAAACAATTGTAGATGTTTATATGCTTGAGTCGTTTCAACTATACGTTTTCATATTTTAGCAAGGTCTAAAAAATTTTTAAAATAATGTTTATTACTATTGTTTCATCAAATGTTTTACAAAGAGATGCATATTTAGGCTTAACTGCAGTGCGGGAACTCGACTCTTTATCAAGTTGGTCTCGTCCAGAATTTTGTATTTCACCAATTGCAGCTGGTTCGGCCATAGCCATCTTTGCTTCGACGTTCTTAGTTAGCGTCATTGCTAGTGGTCTGCTGTGCTGTAGACCAAATATTGTGAAATTGAAGTTAGCTACCTAAAAATTAGTCACAATTAAATAGTAAGAGTTTATTTTAACTTATTATTCGCGTTAAGTTATAATATAGTTAACTATACCTATAAGGAAGATATTATTGTAGGAAAAACTCATTTCTTATAACAAATATTTAATAGTATAATATCATATTATTTTACATTTTGTACATGCAGTCAATTCCATAATTCAATTTCTGAAAACAGTTAAGTGATTAAAAGTATAAATTTTAATTATGTCATTAAGAGGGAAACAACACGAGAATTGATACAACTGATTGGGAAAGCTTCAAAAGAATAAAGTAGCTAACTTTAATACCAGATTACATTTATCCATAATTATTACTTCGTAATAGTTGAAGTAAAATTTTAACAACTTTGTGTTCTTCCCTGAACAATTAACAACGGTATTCTTCCCAACCATTATGAAAGTTGTGACTCGTAGAAAATGCCTTATATCCACTTTAATATACATTTACTTAATGCTTTGGAAGGTTGCATATGATTTTGAACTTGAGAAACGTTTTTATGCAGCACGACTTTCACTTAAACGTCGAAGCAAAAGGGCCAAGTACTACAAGACGATATTTACCATCAGAACAATTATTTGATAATTTATCTACAAAAAATTCATTCATAAATGAATTTGGAGATTTTATTTTCGATTTCGCGTGCGTTCATTCGATTATCGAGAAGCAAACTAAATTTACACTACGGAGTGTTAGGTCGAAACCGATTACATCATTGCTCTTTCAGCTTTGATATTTTAATCAATGTATCAAGGAAATTATAGCAATGACATCATTGTTCACGCCCACCTCTAAGTTTGGTTTCTGTAAATTGACACTTGCCCCAAGGACGGAATAGCTTTCCTTTCATAATACACATCAGATGGTAGGCATGTACCTTTTTAACACTCAGTTACTTCAATTTTTGTTTAGTTCGATGTTGTTTACATCATTTCTCTGAACCAGTGTAAACTAGTTATAAAGGGCCCATATTTATCATATTGATTGATACCATAGTAGGATCTGCCATATATGACTCCTATCACCATTGATTACAAATACTATATATTAAAGTTTAAAATTTAACATTTGTAATTTAATCTAGTATTATTTACATGTTTACCATCTTTAGGTGTCAACTTTTGCTATATATTATTAACTTTGAACTTATTGGGCAGTCTTAAAACAGCATGTCCGATATATTTTGTAGAAACTTCAGTCCAAAATTATAGCTCATCCCTTATTTATTTTTCACTAGAAAGCTAGTGTTTCATATCCATAGCCTTCTTGCTCATAGAGCATTTTTATTATTTACATATATTTCCAGCACTTTTCATAATTGTAGTTATAGAAAAAAATTGACAAAAATTCGTAACAAATACAAATATTTTTCATTAATCAGTATAACTACCAAATTTATTAACATGAACTTCGTTATTGCTGTGGCAGAACGTTAAAGATTATCAGCTCATCCACTCTGAAATAATCCATGTTCTGAATTAAAAAAAACTGTAGCATAGGAAAAATCAGTTCGAGCGATCAAGGTTAAATAGGAGAAGAAGGAATACTTTCTTGTAAAAGAAGTTTTGGGCTTAGGCTTAAGCCTATGAGAAGCATGCTTATTCCTTGACTTTTTCGAATGAATTTTGTTTTCACTAGAATAGGTAATACCGGTTATTAAAATGATCTTGGAAGTGATTAATCTCTAATTAATTCCTTATAAAAACTAAGAAATGTTTGTTTTTTTATCGAAAATTGCGTCTAGCTTTCTGAGAATATTTATTTTCTTCCCCTAAAACTATGGAACAGTAAAAACGAATTCTAAGTGGGATTTGGAAAGTAGATGACCAGGAGGCATGAGGTCAGAAAACAATTTCTAAGGAATTTAGAGAATTGGTATCCGAGATATAAGAACAGATACGAGGTAAACAACAACTTTTAAAGACATCATGTAACTTCTAGAATGACATCCTGGAAAACTATTGATGACTTCTACGAACATTCTCATGTTCCCACGGTTCGTCTCGATGAGATCGATGAAAATAATGGTAACTACTGTGTTATTTATTATTATTATATAGGCTTAATATAGTATTATTATATGTATGTATATTGTAAAGCAATGTATTGATTTCAGGTGTATTTACAACAAGAACAACAGGTAACGCTCTAAATCGATTCAAAATGTTAATATTTTAGCTATAAAAAGTACAGTACGTTCGGAAATGGTAGCACATTTTGTGCTTTGCTTTCTTTCTATTTTCAGTCATTGGATTGATCTGATTTTTTCTGCGATGAGGCGCCTTGAAAGTCTCCGATTTTTAATTTCATCATGTTTTATAAAAAAGAATGACGGTTTTTATGTTCTTTTTCATAAAAACACTCTTCTCACCGTTCGGAAATGATAGTCTACTTAATATGTATCGGTGTTATTCAACGAAAAATGAGCAAATTTATTAATCCTGAACTACCATGATAATAGGCCAAACTCCTAAGCTTAGCCAATGCGAAAGAGGCCAAAGCAAGACACTGTTAACTAGCGGTTATGAGGTGAAGCAGATTACGGATATTGTCAACCGCTCTAAGAAAGCTGAGATAAACATGAAATGCTAGTGATGTTATGGAAAAAGAGCATAAAAACCGTCATTCTTTTTTATAAAACATGATGAAATTAAAAATCGGAGACTTTCAAGGCGCCTCATCGCAGAAAAAATCAGATCAATCCAATGACTGAAAATAGAAAGAAAGCAAAGCACAAAATGTGCTACCATTTCCGAACGTACTGTAGAATATGCTATTTGGTTTCGTTCAGTACGTTACCTTATTATATCCATGATATCGAAAGTGGATGAATGCATCGGCCTGCGGCATTTATTTCTACTACTTCTTCTAATTACGTATTCTCTTGTCATGGGCTCTTCGTACTATTATTTTGAATCGAGAAACGAGGCAGAGGTTACTGATTTCACTAAAATTGTGTATTATGTAATATTTCATAAGCAAACATCTCGGTAATCGACTACATATTATTTTCCTCTTTCGAAAAGTTGAAGTGTCCAAGTTTGCTAATACATTATCCATATACTTGGACACAAACAGAATTTTAGTTGTCTACTTTTCTATTCCATATTAATAGGCTTAGGTCATATTTTCTCTTCTCTTCTATTCTCTGTTAAGTAATGATGGAAAAGAGCAGCAAAAATTTCTTTTAGAATCAACACTATTTTATTTCCTATAGGCATATATCTAGGAACTTTATGAATCATGCAAATATTTAGGTGATTCCTATCAGAACCAGAATAATGGAAGATATAATCATGAACATTGCAAAACGGTTTAAAAATAAGCAGGAAATGAATACAAGTATATCCGAAGAAGTCGAATATTTAAAGGTGACTTTTTTAAATTTCTGGCACTAGCCTGTTTTTCGGAACACAAGGAATTAACAAAAAATGTTGGCGAAGGCATTTTTTGTACAAAAATGTACCGAAAAAATAATAACCTGCAAACTTTACTAGTGCATAAATAATTTGCTTAAAGGCCGATTACATCGAATTGCTCAATACTGAAGGGTCGTACAAGTGGTCGACATATTACAAAGCCGAAGATCCATCGCATTACAAATGGACATTTGGCACTAGTTTTTTTTTCGCTATGAACGTTTACACAACTGTTGGTTATGGTGAGCCAAAATAAGTTACCCTTTAAAAAATCAAACCCTTTAAACTATAGTCATCTCTAGATTTTTTCGTTTCGTAAATTCCTTAAAAGCTTATCTTTAGTTTATAGTGCTAAATCTTAAAGTTATAGATGAAGAGACTTGAACATGTAAAGGATTTTTGCACCACAGTTATTTTGGCAAAGATATGGTTATTAGTCATGTCTCAGGATCCATTGCACCAGAAACAGTAGCTGCAAAGACCTTTCTCATGCTGTACGCTCTCATATTTTGTCCTATCACGTGGATCATCACGCGTGACCTTGGTCAGCTCGGACTAGTATACCTAACCACCATCTATGCAAGGATAAAGTTAAGATTGTAAGTGTTGCTGAATCCTCGTCTTGACATCTAGCTTACAAAATGATATAGTAGGGAAGTTTAATGCTTAAGGTTAATATTGTAGCGGTAGTTTGATGGTAAAAAAAGCCGTACTGTTTACACTTCTGGACCGATTTAGAACAATAAGAAGTATTATACAGCTATTATTTATCAAATATTTACGATGTCAATGTTTGAGAAATAAGATTGTGCTAAAAGATATTATCTAGATTTTACCTTCACACAGAAATGTTATAATGAAGGACTAGGAAGCTTAAAGACTTAGCAAAATATTAAAATTCACAATAATTGGAAAAATAATCTTTAGAAGCAGGTGTAACAATTCTATTGGACTTTCGTAGCATTTTTTCTAAAACATGAAAACAACTTTTTTAATAATGTTTTACATGCTTACTCCAAAGTCCTAATTTTGCTCTGCACAGTCTTTTAATATATGGGTTCCTCATATTTTAACAAAAAACAACTAAAATCACCGTGTTGCCATTTTCTAGCTCGCTAACAACATCAATCGTTTTTGTCGCGCATTGCCTCTAGAGGCGAGAAGGGGAATTTCAACTTTAGTATGCGACAGATTGACAATTCAATGCTGATTCTTGCTCTTTCTTTAAACTTTTAAAATTCTTACTTTGAAAGAAATTACGGTCGAGAGAGCAAAAAGTAGCACTCGATTCTTCTCTTATGTAGTTTATGTCATTCGCCACCCGAACCAACTATATTACTACTTGTGGTTTCTTTTTCCTTCTTTTGGCTCATTATGTTCAGTTTTAAAAGAAATGAACAATATGTATATTTTCCAGTTCTGAAACAACTAGGAAAGAAGAAATTTTCATGCTTCCTGTATGGATCTGCTTTTCAATCGCACTTGGTAGATCTTTTGGCGTCATATATTTTTAATTTTTTAATTACCGCTAGGAGTGAAGATTTGTTGTTGAATTAGATACCACTTAACCCTAAACAAAGCATAGTTATTTTAGGACAACGTTGGTATGCACAGAACCAAATATTCAACACTAAGTCCAAATGTCTTTAGTGAAAATGTTTCACCATTCGTAATCTTTTTCCTTTATAAGTGCAACATATTGTAATAAGTAAAAGTGAGACTCATACAAGGGCAGTATAATGAGAACGCAATAGATACTATTCAAGATATTATTAAAGTAATAATGTTTATAAAACGAGAAAAAATCGTAATAAAAGAAAGCATAGCTAGAAACACTCAGAACTACTAGTTCGTTTTTAGTTGTTGTTCTACTAAGCACGATATGGGTTCACTACTACGACGCCTTCTCTGGCCCTCCAGATTCAGGACTGGACTGGTTCAAATCGCTTTATTTCTCAGTTCAAACATTTACTACTATCGGTCTTGGAGATGTAATGCCGAATAATATACCGGTAGGTAGAATAAAAGACTAATAACGAAAAATATATCTTCTAAAACTCAAATAAGATGTGTATATGAACTTTTCTTTCTTCTACTTTAAGCGTCTGCTGCATTCAGCTGTTTTTTTGATAATCAAATAGCTTAAAATATTATTTAAGTCTAATTTAAATATGAGGACGATTTCAAAAATTTATTATTTAAATTCTTTGCATTGATGTATCAGTATCATACAATGAAGTTATATTTAATGAGATGTTACAGTACGAACCTATTATATCCATAGTCTTCTTCTTTACTATGCCTTTATTAAAGATTGTCAACAGAATCGCATACCTTAGCTTGGAAAATGGTGTTCATGGTCAGTATTTGCTTTTAAAGGTTGGAGCTTAAGATGACCTTAAATAACATCCTATTTAATTTCCTTTAGGTTCATTTACAATACTAGGAAACTATCTTGCTAATTATAGCATTGAAACCAAGGAATCTGTGAAGGATGTGAGTTTAATTATTACAACTATTTATATTTTATTTTACAGTGGAATTACTTTTCAAGACATACAATGTAGACCTGAAAGGATTGATTTCAAAGGCTTATAACTTTCTTCAAACTTTAAAAAATTCTTGTTTAAAAGCATTTCTAAAAAGTTGAAAATCTAGTTTTTCAGTCTTATTATTTTCCTTAGTATATTTAATGCTTCCAAAATTCCTATATTAAATATATAAAAATATAAAATGACTAATTTTCATGGTTAATATTTTAAATATATAATGCTATTGTTTAGTATGTGGAATCGGGCAAGCTCACTGTAGTGCGTAAATCTAAGGAGGTGTTACCTGAAGAGGTGAGGTTTTTAAACAACACTTTAGAGAGAATAGAGATGAATTCGAAACAAAGCACATATATATAGTTGATTCTACTTACAACGAATACGTGTTTCAGGTATCTACTTTCAATGAATACGGAAATCAGCTCACTATTCATTCAATTGCCACTTTTATGCAAAGTAATGCAGATGTTTTTGGAGGTCAGCTTGGCAGAGTCAATCTCAAGACTACAGATCTGGAAACCACGACAGTTTCTTCAAAGAATACAAACGCTTGCTAATTAGGTTATCAACTACTAAGGAATTGACAGTGCATAATTCCATAACTATGTGTACGAAGACATTCTGTTGTATATTAACACGGCAAATCTCCTACTGCACTTTGTCTGTTGCTGAATTACCTCTTACTAGAAGTAACCACCTGATTAGTGACATTTCGCGAAAAATTTACTTCTGCTACTGGGGTATTACAGGATATAAGTGTAAAAGGATATTTTCCAGTCAAAATATTAGGCAGCCTGGATTCGACTACCTTATGTAATTATTATGTAAATTCCTAAATTAGTTCGAGTTATATTGTACCAGGTATATTTGAAACGAGTCATCGGTATTTCTCATGGCGCTTATCTATTTAATAAATACTTGATCCTAAGCACTCTTCAACTGGTTAAGCAAACTTTTGAGGTACAGTACTAGATCCTAATTTTTTAGAGTAAAAACTATGCAAAGCTTTTAACAAAGACTTTTTAGATGCAGAGAACTAATACTTCTAGAAGTAAATATAGATGAATATACTGTAAATAATAGCTTAAATTTATACTTGTTACATCAATTTCAACAAGGATATTTCTTCAGTTGTATTCATTACTACAACACTTATAGGGTTCACTTATTATCAGGATAATTGCTAGATTAAAATAATTTTCAAACTGTAATAAAATTTTCTTGCACACATTTAGTAAATATCTGCCCTTTCTGTACTTAAAATCTTGGCGAAGCAGAATAGAAAATACTTTATTTTTAAAACAGTTGTTCATTAAATAAAGAACTGAACATGAATAGTAGAATTATGTAAAGTATTGAAAAGAAACATTTAATAGGACTACAAGTATTTTTTAGGGTAACGTACATGCAGGTAAACAATTTTTGTTTCATAACTAATTAAGGCCCCTGGTGGAAAGCATTTTGTTAGATTTGGAAATAGTGATACCGGTAAAGAAGTTCTCAGATCGGAAATACGAAAACTGAGGTGAAGACACGGTCTCGAATGACACAGAAGTGAGTATTATATCATTTTGATCGGATAGAGCTAATAGATTCCGACTCATGCCCATTACTTGAACTATAATAACACATTATATTTTGAAAGCTTCTATTTTATAAATGTAATTATATCCAGAGAAATAGTATACTTTTTCCTTTTTTTTAAATATTTAAAACGTATAATAGATTCCGAAAATTTTAAAAATTATTATGCCAGAAATTTGAACCTGTAAATTTCCTGAGCTGACTGTTCTAACTGAACTGATAGATTCTCCTCATAATCGCAATAGTCTTCTAAAACAATAATTAGGTGTGACGGAAAATAATTAATAATTTTCGGTTACTTTGCTTAATAAGTTTGAAAAGCTACAGACAACTTTTTCGATGTACTGAGTTGTATGCAATTTTGTAATCACTAACTGCCATTATCTATAGTTCAAAATGTTACCTTTGTAACTACCACCATAACAATAAGCTGGTTGCTCTCTATCCGAATTACTCTTTCGCCGTTTAAATTCTATAATTTCCATATTTGTTTCTATTTCACGGTTTTCCTCTTTTAAAAGATGTATGGATAAATCTCTGTCAGTAGTTCCATCCTCCACATCCATATCTTGCTTAGATATTTCAAAATCAGCATTTTCTAAAAGAAATAAATTAGTGTCGAAGATAGTTTTGCTTGCCATAAATATCTAACTATAAATTCAGTTGTTTAAATGAGTAAGAGAGTGCTCGCTTAGCTAACTCGTTTTAGATGATTTTAAATACTCAGACTATCAGTTCGATTTCCAGGAAATGCAATTTTAACAGGATTGTATTCTTTAATTAATCGCTGGGCATACATTTTTCTACAGCTGAGTTATGCAATTAAAAAAAACTTTATTATTGAAGATTGAAATTAATTCCCGTCTTTAATGATGTAATAACTTTAACTAAACAATGAAAATAAAGACCAAACATTGTGTTCTAACCTTTGTTTAAAATGATCTGTAATTTGTCATTTTGAACTTCATATAACTTTGATGCATATAAATAAGTGAAAAATATAATTTATTTAACCTGTTCCGACTTCTCCTCCATCATTATTTTCAGCATTCCTTTTGTTGCTTTCTTCTAGATGTTTCATTAATACGGCCACGACAACATTGACGAGGACAAACTGTGATATAAGCACAAAAATGACGAAAAAGCATGGCGCTAGTATTGGATCTACACAACAATTCGTTTCACAGTGCTCAGTTGAGTCGCAATCGTCTCTCAGAGCATCCTTCAAGGAAATTGATAATTTGATAAATTCTATACTATAAAATTAAAAAAACAACTAAATACTTTGTCGAGGACTTAAATTGAAAATTTAAATGAATCTCCTTCTCTATCACTTCACATTCATAGTGACTAAATTAATATTAATAAAATGCATTTCCAACCTTCATGATTCCATTCCAGTTGTCACCTGTGGCTATTCGAAATAGAGTTAAAAATGCCATCCCAAAATTTTTAAAATGTGCATGTTCTCCTAGTCCATCGCAAGGATGATCTTCAGAGCATTCTGAAATTTATCTTAAGAGCTGACCTTTTCTATTTGTCTCTTCTTAGCTTTCCTAACCGAGTTTTCCAAATAATTCCACTCCAAGAGCTGCAAAAATGAAGAAGAGAAGAAAAAATAGTGAACCAAGGTTTCCAACCTAGAAGAAAACGCGTAAGTTTTATAGAAAAAAGGGAAAAGGCAAAAATTGAAAACTGCCTTTTACTGGACTTTCGTCCGACATAAAATTAAAGATATTTCTAAACATGGAGGAGTTCATCCTCACTGCTCTAAAATGTTTCTGATGTATGAATAATTGAACTAAATTATCGTAATATTTTACCTGTGGAAGAGCTTCACCAACAGTGTCCAACAGCGATCTGATACCTTTAGCCATTTTAAGCAATTTTAAAACTGCAATAAATAATATATTACTTCTTACTGTTTCACTAAATACCAGTTAATAAGCATTATTTGGTAATTTATACCAAACAATTTCAGTGCAGTTGACCTGATGCATGATTCAGGCTTATAATAATATTGATATTCAGCATGTTTTTATCTCAATGCCACCGTTATTATAATCAAGGTGGATGTGCTAATTCAGTTGCATCTCACATTAATAACAAAATGAATAGAACTTTTCTAAGTTTTTCTTAAATTTATTTTCACAAAATTTTGTGGTACTTTCTTCAGACTTCTAAAGGGCTCAAGTACTTACAGTTTAAATGCTCATTGTATGCTAAAGTATCCCGAAAAAATAACGGTGCTTCCAACGAATATTTCTAACACATGAATCGGAGAACAAATTATAGATAATTTCCTAGTAAAGCTTCAGGATGTAGTACTAATACAATTATTCTTTATTCTAAATCTTTGCTGTGATTTAATCATTAGAATGTACCACTATTTTATTCGGGACACTATTCCTGTAATTTAATACATATGAAATAAGTTGTAGAGGCTGCTACAACAGCACAGTGTAGCGAGTACAGTGTTTTGTTATTTGTATTACTGTTAAGAATTATAAACATTCTCAATCTAAGGATAGTTAATAATATACTTGTTTTTATTTATTGAAGAATAAAGATCTAACTTTTTCAATTCAAATATTGAAATAATCAGCGAACCTCTTGCAATTCGAAGGACCCTCATAACCCTGATGATTGTTGGATTTATGGGTAACTCAAGTGCTTCGAATTCTTCGAAAATAATACCAGCAATAGAAAGAAATACTATGAACATATCGAGACGATTCCATCTACAATTGAATACTCACTGTCTCATAGAAATAAATCTAAGCCTAAAAAGACTCACGCTTCACTAAAGAATCGTTTAACACCGAGGGCAAACAGCTTCATTCCAGCTTCCAGTGTGAATACCGCAGTGAAAAAATAGTTTAGAGCTTTAAGTACGTACTTCAAACCGGCTGGCATCATATAGAACTCCATAGCCATGGAAATTACATTGATTCCTGGAAGGCACACAAAATACTGGAAGAGTAGTTCGCCATTTGTACTGCATTAAAGTGGCTACATTTCTATCGTCTCAAAAATCATAGTTTTTTGAGCGTACAGAAACAAAACACTAAATATACTAATGAACTATAGGAAAACTCTTCACTCACCAATTACAGCTGCTATGGCGAGATCGAAATACTTAGATGTAACTACTCCATTTAAAAATAACCGCGTCATACAGTAGTCGTGCCAATACGGTAGATTCTTCTCGACTTAAATACATTAGACACTAAGATCGATTGTGTCCAATTTCAGTTAGATATCGTAATTTAAGTATCACATGAAATGCTATTGCATGGATTTTAATTTCATTAAAATTTTTTTGCATATACACTTCCTAATTTTCGGTGGCTAAAAGTAAGTTTAAATGAAACATTTATAAAATTCTCTAAAACTTTTTTTTATAACGAAATCTACGCACATAGTCAAATGTTTAAATTATAAAAATTATTATTTATGCCTTGCTAATCTGAAGATTATACTTCTAGTTATTATTAAATCGAAATCAGACACTAATTTTATGTGTACATAGCTTTCATAGAGATTTTATACTCTGCCTAAATTAAATTTATTTAGAAAGAACAAATACAAATCTTAATTGAAAAACATGAATAATTGCTAACCCCTTTTTTTTCTTCCCGCAATGCTTTCTTCATACCTTTGTCGCTTTAACTTTCTTTGTAACCTCTTTTCCTTCGCCTTTTCCCTCATTTCCTGTAGAAACCATGCATAAATGCGTACGGTATTTATGCAAATATATTTAGGTTATAATAGTCAAACATATTCTGAACAAAAGATAGGTGAAACAAACCTTCTCTAATGCTTCTTTGCATTTATGGAAGTTTTCAACTACTACTCCAACAAACATATTAAGGACGAAGAAACCGACTAGTAATAGGAATGAAATGAAGTAAATCATTCGCCACTCACTATAATTTTCTATGGGCTGAAATCACTAATACTTTTAAACAGTAAGACATCTGGGGTAGTTCCTTAATCCATGCTCTTAGCTACAAATCCATTTATTCAGTGAAGTATTCAAATTAATTACTTGATTTCTAAGACAATTACCTGCATGTCTACGCCAACGGAATCGATGCCTTGGTACATAATTGAAACCCAACCATCCTTACTTGAAAGGACAAATAAGGACATCAAAGCCTATAATGCAGTGAAGTTAGCTAAGACACCTGAAGAGGATATGCTATTTGAGTCTACAATAAAAATATGTACACGAAAAAATGGGTGTCCTTTAATCGTACTTTTGACTCTTTAGGAGGGTGCCTTTCTATTTTATTTTATTTCAGCGTTAGCAGAGATAAACTCGTAAATAAATTTTTATATGTAATTTTATTCACTGCACAAGTTTGACGTAAAGAAGTGCGTACTAGTTAAACACTAACCTGTCCTAGATTATCGAAGTTATATCTGTGGTTAACCCACTTGTTTCTTGGATCTTCAAGACAATCTAATTTGGTTGATACATTACTAATATCTGGTCCCACGCAATGAAACATCATGCCCTATATATAAACATAAATCCTAATAAATAAATATATGTTGGCATCCCGGGATTTGTGGTTCCGCAAACCCAGGAAACCACTAGATTTTCCTAAAATCTCAAAAACCCAATAATTCAACATTTTAATCCAAAATACCAATTCTAATATACAAAGATACTATATTATGTTTTACTTTAAAATTGTTAGCCATCAATGAATCATGCCAGTATACCTTAAACAACTGCACTCCAAGAATACCAAATATGATGAAGAATGTACAACAGATTAGAACAATGTTCCCGATAGGTTTCAGGCTAAAAGTAAATATAGCTGGAAATTTCGTCATAAATATAGCCAAAATTCTTAAAATATTTGATTTACCAATGCCATGATCCTACCTAGAAATTAATGTCATGACCACTAGCTTTACTCCAGGTGCTCTGTTAATTACTCTTAGTGGCCTCAAAGCACGAAGTAGACGAAGTACTCGAATAACTCCAAAAATCTTAGGAGAATCTAAAGTCTTTGAAAACTAATATAAATTAATATTATATGGTAGAAGCACTACAAATATGGTGACTAATCCAAATAATACAGACTTCCTCACCGCCAGTCGCAAATAGTTCGAAAATAACATTAATCAGAGAAATAATAACTAGAATCCCATCAAGAATGTTCCACCCGTCTTTGAAATAAGCCTGTTGCCCAAGAACACAACCGTTGGCAATTACCTTTAATGATGAACTACTCTCAAAATGTGTTTGTTTACAGTACCATTCCGTAGAACAGTTGTAGGAAATAGTTACTTATCTCAATAAATAATTACCTTCATGATCATTTCTAGCGTAAAAATGATGGTGAATACATATCCTGAGAGATTAAGAAATGTGCGTTCGAAACTTTTTGGCGGAATGGATGGACGCTCCATCGCTAATGTTATGCAATTTATTCCGATAAATACAAGGATTGAATAATCAAACCATTTCTTCTGAGTAAGTCGAAGACAACTGGAAAACCTACTAAACTTCTCAGTCTACAAAGTATCTTTGAAATAATTACGTCACTAATATTATTTCGAAAATATACCTGATTCTAAAAGAATTCTTTTGTCCGAAAAAAAATAATGAATATTCTGCTCTTTTGTGCAGGCAAGTTTTCCGCAGAAATTTTTTCAACAAAGTATTTTGTTTCTGTTCATTTCTTCGTTCTTCTTCAGCTAGAGCTTGCTTCAATTCTTGACTAGCCTGAATTTAACAAAACCATAATTAGCCCTATCTTCATAAATACAATGAATAAAAATATAATTAAATAAGCCTGGAATAAAATAAAATAGACATTTACTCATCATACCTCTAAAAACTTTTCCCTAGCATAGGACTCAAGAAGAGCTCGTCTTCCATGAATTGGACAACTAGAGTCAAAGTAATGACAAAGCCCACTCCAGCTATGAACCCGTTGTCTATGAGTTGAACTAGTGTTTGGTGCACTTAGAACTAGTGAAGTGTGCCGGTTGAGTCGGAAATACTATAGTTTTAAGCCTATCAAGATAACCTCTGTCCTACGAAAAACAGCCCAACGTAAATAGTGAATGATTAATAATAGAACAAATCTTATTATCCAATACAATCGATTGACATCAATTTTTTTATAAGTGAATAATATAGTTAATAAGATTTAAGCCTACTAGACAGTATCATATGTTGCATAGTATTGTTAATTCATTTCGAAATTATCAAGCAAAATATCTAATTCTTATCTCCTATTGACTAATATTAGCGAATATCCAATTAAAATGTGGCAATTTAAAAAAGTGCTATACCTTGTGGCATTCCTATAGGTCTTCGATTCCTTGGTAGAAGTAGCGGTAGCGTTTTCCTCAAATGATTATATCTAAAAAATTTGAAAACAACTAACCCACTGTTATTATTTTTTAAATGTATCATACCATATGGTAACCATTAGATCCCAATGCTGACTGTCGAAGATCCTATAATTTAATAAATTCATATGATAAATTTGAAGCATTGCTTCTTGCCTACCAAAGAATCGTCAGCTGTGCTTTGAATTTCGTGACTTGGTAGGCATATACATTCTACTCCATGTGCTCCATTAACAAATGCTGTAGACGTTGATCTGGCAATCAACAGTTCCAGTTCCCTTTTCCTTTCATCCTCTTCTTCTAACTCTTTTTTCTTTGCTTCTTCTTCCTAAATTGTCTCATTTTCAAACTTAAGGTGACATATCTCTAATCACAATAAATTGTTTTTTCTGAGACTAATGTCTAGTGGTAACAATCTGGGTGTGGATATCAATTTTTTTTTATTTACCTCTTCCAAACTTGACCATAGTCATGTTCAAAGAAGTCAGGATCCTAACCTCAAAAATATATGTTAATATTTGCCACATTTCATCTTAATACCATTTTCTATGTCAAATCAGTCGTTGCAATTTAATATATTATTTATGTATTCTAAAATAGATTTCTTCTATATTTACCTTTTTCATGTTTATATAGTTTTAGTTATCTACTCACTAATTGTCTTTTTTCTTCCTCCTTACTTTCTTGAAAACCCTCGACTAAGATAGCAACAAGTAAGTTAAACAGAACGTAATTTCCAAACGTCATCAGAGCAACGAAATATAAGGCTGCCCATGGATTCGTTTGAGCCATCCCATTAAAAAGAACCATATTCCAGTCTTCTTGGGTAAGAATCTAAAATAAAATGGTATTATTTGTATTATATTCTCACCTAATGAATTTGATCGCATCATTTAAAAGAAATACATTATTTGGCGATAAGTACAGTGACCTAACGTTTATATTCATCACAGAATTCACAACACATACAAAACAAGGGCCATAAAAACATCCATTTAATCTAGAAAATGAATAATCTGCCATCCAAAGCATAGATGATTTTTCTTTATTTCTGTATACTTTATGTAACTGACAAGCAATTATTGACTACTTTGCAAATTACTTTTTTTTTAAGAGAAATAAATACATGTATTTAATTAGGCCTAAAACTGGTGCTTAGCAGCTGTAAGCCTCAGAAAATAAACAATTAGTTGGCGCACAAATTTCATGATTGTAACAAAATTAGCCAAACAGTAATCTAATAAATGATATAAAAGTAGTTGGTAGTTTCTATATTATAAAAATATTTGGTATGAATAATATTACAATTACAGAAGAGTACTTTTTACTTAAGCTCATAATTTGGGAATCGCTAACTAATCCGTACATTTGACACTAGTATACAGTATCATTCTAGACTTACTTGGAATACTGTGATAGTAGCGTGGAAGAAAGTGTCGTAATTCATCCTGTCACAAATACACTCTTTGTTGAATATCTCATTACAAGTACATTGAAGCCCTGTGACAGTGTGCGTGCAAAACTTGTAACCAAAAAGCACCATTCCAAGGCAACTGAAACTGCGACACGAATAAGGAATTTTTCTAGCATTTCTAGTTGAACACATGATCACATCGTCTGATTTAGGATAAATTCATTATCCATCCCCAACGTGCAAATATTGAAAAATCATGCATTCACGTCAACTTACAGACACAGGGCATGCTGCACAAGGACCAGACAAGTTTTACGAGCTATTACTTTCCTTTAATTCTCTTTTTAAGCACTCTAAGAATTTTGAGCTATCAACGTGATAATTTGTGGAACAGAGGCAAATTCCGATATCAATTTATGCTAAAAATTACTCACTTGAAAAACAGTGATGAGTGCCCAAAGGAGGGTATCAAAGTTTTTCCGTTCACACTTTTTTGAGGGGCCACCAAATAGTCGCTCTTCTAGTTTGCAGAACTTGCAACCGAAAAGATTCATGCCGAGTATACTGTAAAGCTATATTAAACAGGCAAAAAGAAGTAAAATAAGATTATTGAAGGAAATTAGACACTCATATTGCCGGAAAAAGAGGTTAGTGAGATTGTCTTATTAGATTTTGTTAAAAATTACGTTATGACAAGAGTTCACATTATAGATATATTACAACTATTTCCTTTTACTAATTATATTTTTAAATATTCCGCTCTTTGGCTGAAGGTTGTGGTTGTTGATTGGTGTTGCTTAAGTGTGAATTGCAGAAAGAATACTTCAGAAGTTTGTTACTAGTGTGTGCTCTTCTTTTAACCGATGTTAAGCCTTTGCATACTCAACTGCACATAAAAATTTCAAACATTATTGGTTTACGTGGGGACATGCGAAAGAATCTACACTTCGTATATGACTACTTTCATGCTTAGGCTTAGCATAGCAGCTAAATTACTAAAATTGTTTTAGTTATTAAGTGCATCATATTTTACTGATTGAAATACCAAGTAATCAAGCAACAGAAATATCTTTGGGAATGAAAGCCAATAAACTTATTGTTATGTACATTACATGTTATGCAAATCTGCAATCCACGCATAAAAATTATATATTACTATTATTTAATTACGTCGAAAGATGAAAATAACTTACTTATTGTCTAAAGCTCATAAAAACATTATCGACTTACCTGAAAATGAATATGAATAAAACTAGCAGGCCGAAAAACACAGTCACATTGTCCATTGTTCTTAACATAACTATTAGTTGGTAACGAAGAGCCGGCATAAAACGAACAAGTTTAAGAATTCTTAACAATCGGAAAGTTCGTAGCACCGATAAGCCTCCTTTGCCCTCTTGGAATAGTTCTAGTACGCTGAAGTAATGTGTGACCTTTCATGATATTCCCTTAGATACTTAGTAAAAATACCTGAGTGCCACTATTCCACCATCAAACAAGTTGAAGCCATCAGAAAGATATCCAAAGAGCCCATCCGCAAGAATTTTAAGCAACATTTCAAATGTGAAGAGCCCAGTGAAGAATAAATTAGAATACTCGAGTATTGTGGTCAGGATCTCAGGCTGGAACAAATTGATTTTTCCTGCAACCATAAGTGCTAACTACTGCTAGAAAAACTTTTATTATGCATTAAATAAGCTAGTAATCAAGACTCAAAACAATTCCTTATCATAGAAACCACTTTGTGATCGAGTACTTAACTACGTAGGTTATAATGCATAGACAACCTGCTGATGGTATTCGACTCCCATGCTCAAGGTGTTCACGAGAATGGCTACAAGAATACCACGTGTGAAGTGATCGCAAATAACGAACCGACGTATTTTCTCACGAAACCAAGTCCATTTTGATGGTTTTTTAGGTAACTGCGTTAAGGCCTGAATATTCCTATCTTTTAATGCCTTTACGTGTAAAACTACAATATTTGTTTAGGCTTAAGATATTGAGAACAGAATTCTATAACAAACTGTCACTAATTTGTAGCGACAAAAGTTATAAGAATAAATCCAGTGATAAAACTTGAGCTATTAAATTACCGTCTACCAAACACATGATAAACTAGGTTTTTTGAAGGTATTTTAAAGATATCATAAGAATATTTAGCTGTTATATTAACAAAGTACTCTATACTTCTATTTATACCTTCTTACGTTCATAATTTAACCAGTCGTCTTCAGTATTTGAATCTTCATCACTTGATTCTACGTCTCTTGTTTGTGAATAGTTTTCTCTATCTAAATATTTGAGTATCATCTTACTTATTATATAATTCCCCACATGTTCAGCAGTGTTGCAAATACTTTCCATACTCATTTTATGCTTTAAATTTTGTATAAAGGGAAGTTTAAAAATCAAACCTGCAATACTTCCGTTTCCTATTCTGTTTTTTTCATTAATCATTACTTTTCTTTTCCGCTTTGGTTGGTGGTGAATTTCAATTTCTTGCTCTAAATGTATTATACCTCTATATAATATAGACTTGCATAATTCATTCTACAATTTTTGGTCTAAAATCAGAAAAATATTGCAATTACGTGTTTTACGTAAAATTGTGATGTAAACAAGCTTGCAAACCTTCCTCCTCCTCTATTTTCTCTTCTATCCTAGATAACGTAGCCATATCGTCTAGTTTTGATTTCCGCCGTTGATTGGCTTCGTTTTTAACCTTCTTCCTCCGTTCTTTCATATATGCATTAAATTTCTAAGATAATAAATACCATTATTTTGAAATTTAAAACATGCATACTTCTAAATATATTTTGGTTCCGTATTATAGATAAAGAAAATTCAGAGCAATTTTCCATATAAAGTAATTTTCACGTGCTTACTTTTTTAACCACTCTCTTTGTCCGTCTGAATGTGTGTCCAATGAACCGAACGATGGCTGCATAAACAGTATCTCCGTCATCTTGATTCGATGATATTCCTCCCATATCGCTGCCTGTGCCAGCTGAAATATACACATACTTATACTTTAAATTACATAATCCTCAGTAAGGAATGGCTTTTGCTTTGACAAACCAAATTCTGTATTAATAATCAAAGACTATATGTATAATCATCATACATATTGAATCTCTGCTTCTACACTGTATCCTTTTCCTTTCTTGCAACATCCTTTCCGTCTCACGACGCTTTGTTTCCGCAAATTGTGTGGCAATAACAACCAAACACAGGTTGATCATAAAAAACGCACCAATCTAAAAAGAATTCGTGTGATAAAATAAACAAATAATTTTTCAAGAAATATTCTTATAACCAAATACTTTATCACATCTACTTTATTACTTTACCTTGTATTTCCCTTATTTTTCAAAAATTCTGCTCAAATGGCTTAAATATTATCTCACATTTATGAGTTTGAAGGAGTTAATTCCTATACTTTGCACGGCGTATTCAGATCGTATTTACTTGTCGTTTCCAGATAAAACTGTCAAATAAAATTTATAACTCACAACAATCAGTAAAACAAAATATATCCAATTCCAGAATGAATGGGCGTCCTGCACGTAATACATAATATCCGTCCAACCCTCCAGAGAAATAACCTGTTAGCAACAATTAGAAGCCTTACGTATGAGAATCCGCTTCGCTAATAGTAATGTGTAGATATAAGAATAATTTGCTATGTCCATGGAAATTAATATTTATAAATTAGACATAGTGACACAGGGACAGTAGTTTTGCAACTGACTCACAAGAAATATTGCAACCCAAGCGAAGCCAATGTTATCGAATGATACAGAACCTTGAAAAGGATTGCGTTGCATCACCTGCAAAATAAAGACCTGTGGGAGACAACAGCTAACTTCTTTGATACACTACGTCATCTGATTACAATTATTACCACACGTAATAAATATATGATAAGTACAATGGCGTCCAGGCTTTACTGGTAACACGAGCACACTTGCTGCGCTAAATGAACTGTCGATTGTAACTCACTGATTAGAATTCAACACCGAATTGCGTTTCTCTTCAATGTAGTTTCTTTAATTTTATACAGAGTTAGTTTTTTTGATAAAAAAGAAAATATCTCAGATTTAAAGGCTTATTATTAGAAGCCTAATTTAACGCTGAATTCAAAGGCTTAGGGAATAGCTGCCAGCCATCAAAGGATCTGCTACAAATAGACAGTTATTGCATGACGTATGGTGTTTATTAATAAATAAAACTATAGGTAGTTAATGCTATTCTTTTCGGAGACCCTTTTTAAAATTTAGTAAGGTCAGTATACCCCATATCTTAGATATAAAATTTCTATGGTAACACTTCAAATGTTGCTATGACAGTAATTTTCTCGTTAATAGGCTTGTTCATTTTTTAGCTCACTAAATAAAAGGTACACATTATATCATAATCTCTAGTACTGTATTTTTTGTCTAGGCTTTTCTGCAACAAATTAAATGATTTAATCAATATGCCTTCTATATAATGACAAAAATGGGCACATGAAGAATGGATATCTTTTACTTTAATTCATATCAAACACATGTAAAAAATAATGTCAAAAATTTTTTGCTAAAACTTAAATACGATTCACGAGGTTTTCTAAACATAACATAGACATAAGATGAGAAACTTTAGGTGGGAATTTACCTGACATTCACTGTAATATATGTTCCAGTTAATACACGCATCATCACTAATTTTGTCGTATTCTTCTATAGTTAAATTACATCTAAAAGTATAAATATATTTTTCTATATTCATTTGGATAGCGAAAAACACTATAAGCCTATAAAACAACAAAAAAAACAGCTGCAAGTGATTTTTCCTATTCCTAGACCAATATTTTACTTTCTTTATGGGATCATAATCAGTGCTAAGCCCAAGGCTAAAATAAAGCCTACTTCATCCCGTTCAAAGTATACGGTGGCAGATTGGAGCATGTGTGCAACCCGTTTGCATCGGCCTGACTGCATATATACTCGAGTGAGGTATCGTCCGGGATGTAAAATCTAAACATCTGAACTGTTTAGATATGATCATTAGATACTCCAAACCACCATCCTATTAATCTCGCACCTTCACACTGCAAATTCACTTTCACGCAAATCTCATTATATTTATAAATATAAATACTTGCCTCGTTAATTTAACATCATTAAATAGAGCGGTTTGATTTTCAGATATGGATTTTGGGAGATTTATAACACACCGATTGCTAAAATTGATACACATTCTTTGCATAGACATATTTGACTCCACTGAGCTTCTTTCAAGGAACTGGGAGTTTTTTGTAACTAACGAAATCAAGCCATTACTCGCATTTTACTTTCATTATTAGAAAATCTTTTCAGATTTACTTTAAAACTATGAAAATATTGGGAGAATTAACTATTCCATAAAGTAACTGCCTTTAAACGTTTTATGGCGTAGAATTCTATGCACCGTCGCAACAACTTTTCTGTTACAATTTAATTGAAATATACTTATCTATTTCATTGAAAGAAATAACTCTAAACTTTCAAACAAAGCAGCTTTATTCATTCTTATAAAATTTTCCAGTTGCTTTTGAAGTAGACTTACCGCAAAAGACCCGCCCAAAGTTGAACTCCGACTATTCCAAATATAAAAAAGACAAAAAAACATAAAAGGAGAACATTGCCGAGCATTGGCAAAGTGTCGAGAAGTAGATTTACTAAAACACTATAAGATTTTTATTTTAATAATAAATATTCTCTCATGATCTAGTATATTTGTGTGATGTTTAAATTTTGAAACAATAGAAAGAAATTTTATTTTAAAATTATATTACTAGTTTAGAAGAAGTATAACTGGATATTTTATAAATTTTACCGAGAATTCTCATAGAGGGAATTCTATTAACAGCTCTCAGAGGTCGTAATACCCTTACAGTCCGAATAGCAGTTAGATTGATATTTCCACCCAGATATTCTTGCAGTAGAAACTCAGCAATTCTATGTTTTAAAAATTAATGGTAAATATTAGGATTAGTAAACTTAAATGTAGGTTCTGGTGAAGCGTTGTAAATAATGAATGTCAACCGAATTTTTCTCGAATTGTAACGCAGTTTAAGTTAAACTTCCTTTGTATATCAAAAGTATATGGTGGTTTCTAATGATGTTTTAAAATTTAATTTTTAATCAGACTTTAGTATTTAGTACAATTTATACTGTTGATAAACTATAGTCTTTACATAGGGACAGACTAACTTACCCTGCCATAACTATGAAGAAATCAAGTCGATTCCATGTATCTGATAAATAGGCTGCAGGACCAGTAAAACCAAGAGCAATAATTTTTATAATCTAGAAAGATTTAACTTCATTCAGATGAAAAACTAATGTTCAAAGCTATTTATTTTCCCTATTTTATAGAAGCATATTCGTTTTAAATTTGTGCGATTATTGAAAATGTTTATGTAAGCATGTTTTATTGCATACAAATTAAAAACTGTAAGAGATGATTGATTGGGTAATAAACTCTCACCATTTCAAGAGCGAAATAGGCAAAAATACATTGATCGATCAGACCCAAGATATAGCATCGATATGTTGTGCAATTAGGCCCATCATCACATGGACGATACATTCCTGGAATAAATTTATGAAGATTAATTAAGTTAGACTTCTTCAAACACCTGTAGAAAACATTTTGGACTCTACAGCATTTGAATTCTTGAATTTCATATTGATAAATATTCTCACCAAGAGTAATACAGTTGATTAGAATGACAAACATTGTCACACGGTCAAACCATGGGGTCATCACCATGGTGAGAGCCCATGATCGTGGCGGAGATGCCTGCCTCAAACAGTGAAGAGCAGGCTCAGTGAATCTGAATTTCTTTCAGTCTTTAAATTTTCGAATTTTCTAGAATAGTTTTAATATAAAAATGATTATATGGGCATTGCACTGGATTTCATCAAATCATTTCAAGTCTTTCGAAATACAAAACGAGATTTTACTCATATGCTAAGATATTAAATACCATCTTCATATTAAGATACCAACCCGGGATAAGGTAAATCGCTAGAGTCTTCTATTTGTTCATTTTCTCCCCATTCTACTTGTTTTTCCCACACACATGACGGTTGTTCTATGGATGACACCAACTGAATGATATTGCTATAACTGGCGAATTACTTTTAAATGAAATAATATAAATGTTATAAAACCTAACGATGGCCGAAATATAATATATTGAAATCAGAAATTATTAAAAGAACGTACTTTACCCTGCTCTGAAACAGTTTCCTTAGAACTCCCGGAAGAACCGATAACCTAAATAAATAAAAATTTCTTACATGTTTCATTACTAAGTAAGCCACTTAAAAATTGCTACATGAAGTACCTCTATATCTTCAGGTCGCTTTTTACATTGGGATAACCTTCTGGTTGCAATACTTGAAGGTCGACGACCGAGAACTGACCTAAAGAAATTTAAATCAGAACAAAACTACTGGAGATTGAATATCATCAATGTACTACATTTAAATTGATATAAATAAGTTAGTGGAACCTTGGCCCTCCCGCATACTTTGATAGCGATTGGAAACTTCGCAATTCAGGGACTGGTTGTTGGAGCATCATAAAAGTAAAATAATAAAGAAAACAAGATAAATCCTTTTAGTCTTGATATATAAGTCAATTATTTCATAATACTGTCAATGAACTGACCTTATGTGACAGAATCGAAACGAGATATCATCAAGTTATTCTTATAGAACTAGTTAGCGTGTTTCCAACTGAAACCTAAAATATTTGTAGCATCTAATATAAATATTTCAATCCATAATTAAGGTTTTTAAAGTGCCGAAATAATGAGAAATATGTTGGCTGATCTTATAAAAAGTGCCAATACTACTTTAAAATACGGTTAAAGAAGGGATCGCTGGAGAATGCGAAACGGGCGGCGATAACTACCTAGCCTGGTAGAAGATTGAATTGAGGAAATTGTGTAAACAAGTTGAGCGCCTATTTTGAGCTGGCCTAAGACCGGAAGGCGTTGCACAATTACATACGCCGACCGGGCCCATGCCGCGCCTAAGTGAAGGGTGAGGAGAGCAACACTTAAAACAAAGATTGTTAGAAGACATCTACAGCTTATTTGCATACAACTTTTTACTTGTAGGCTTACGTAAGTCAGTATTGCAAGTTACCACTTCGACAAAACACTAAATTAAGATATTATTTCATTAAATATAACTAGTTAAGTTGTGATATGTCACATGCAGCCTAGTAAATTATCATCAGAGATACTAAATCATATAACATAACAAATAGAATTCATCCAAAGCTCTTGTATACACAGAGTATAAAAATAAAGGCGACGTTGAATTCACAGTTTTTACAGTCAATATATTTTTATAGTCGTAATGTGAGCAAACCATACTACTTTAGATGTGTGAAATTGCTGGAGTATAATACGGTGGATAAAAAATCCAATCATTAGATGCTGTTTTACACATTAACTTGCATTCTAAATCTCTATGGCTTGTTTATTGACTTTTATAACATCATGCTCGGCAGCATGAATCGCATCGTAAGGGGGTGGTGTAGTATAATGTTTGTTTCAAACAACAAAGACAATCTGAGAACGTTTTTAAAATCTATGTTAGGAACATATGATATTATTATTGTGGTGTAGCCAGTCTGAACTATGATAAATACATTAAGGCATGATGACAAACTATCACCAATTTTGTGTTTAAAGAGTTTAGAAGAGTTCATTCTCAAAAATGGGGCCACAAGTGAAGTATCCAGTCTCATTTGATATCGGGTTGCTCATAATGACTTTGCCAAATTGCCACTCTGCCTAGATGGACCGATGAAGAGATCGTTTTTCTCTAATGAATTCTCGGCTTTTCTCTTAGTTTGGCTTTTCAAACCAAATTTACGTAAACTTTCATTTAAATGCAAAAGGGAAGTGCCCAAAAGTTATCTTAAAAATTAAGATAAACAATTTATATAATCAAACATTAACTACGTTCAACCATACGTATGAAATAAATATGATTGTTTTCCATATGGAAGTTTAAAGCATTTTTGTAACTAAGAAGTCACATTTATTGAGTACTATGTGTCTCCACGAGACTAGCGATCTAATCAATCTTATAGACATTAAACATCGAACGACTGCCAGTGGACACCTGTGAGAGGACATTTATTGATTTGAGCTAGTTATCAAAGCTTAAAACCTTAACTGAGTAACAGAGAGTATACATTTGCTCTAAGCAAATCATATATCTTTTTATCATTTCAAACAATTAAGTCGTCGTTTCGTAGTATTGCTTCAATCACTTAATTAAGATATCATTAACTTTTTAGGCACTTTAACGGATAAAATTCGCGATTCAAAAACGCGTTGAAGTGGTTGAATATTTAGAAATAGAAACACAACATAATGACAGCAGTGAACGTTTTCAACCGGAGTAACCAATTTTCGTAGCACTGGATCTGTTTTCCGGTTGAATGAGTTAGAACTTCATTGATTTTCAGAGCTTCTTTTCAATCGAAAATTCTGTGCAATGAAAAAGTGTCATAAGATCTCAATCAAAATAAAACTAATTCGGGAAGGATCATTTCGTTCGGAGGTAATGTGTTCAAATACTCATATATTCATTGAACATTTTAAAATTCTAAGATAAATAGCATTTAAAATGTTGCTTTTATGGGAACAAATTGTTAAACTCTAAAATAAATTAATCATTAACGGTATGTAGGTTATTAAATCACAATGCTGAATAGATATTAACATTATTGAATAGAAGAGAAGACTTTGATATATAATGAAATAATAATAGTTCGATTAGGAAGATTTCACGAAGAAAACTCGATTCGAAAAGATTTCATAAATAAAATGTACTAGTGTTCACCTTGAAACTGAAAGCAATATCACAACACTTTCCCAGACCACATATTTGGCATAATAAAATCCATGTTCCCTACAAAATGCACGAATTTGTATAACAGGTAGTCGTCTGAAGAACTAGGACGCCAAGGAATTAGAATAGTTGGGGAAAGATGATGAAAGCTTAGATCGTAGCATTTTACTGCCTAGAGTGAGGTGGCTCAGTGAATCGAGCGACGCGCTGTTTGCTTCGAGAGCTGAGATAGGAGTATTTGTATAATCCGTACGTGCGAGACTTCGATACATCGCCGACTCATGCCAGATATTTATTCACGTCATTTTAAATACCACTTCTCACTTCAGGTAAATGTTTAATTTCTTGTAATCAAATCTGGACATACTCAACATACACTAAGAGTCAATTTTGGGCGTTTCCTTCATTTAGCTAGGCTTAAAATTGTGTTCTTATTTGCTATGCTCAGTACTTGAAATTCTTCTATTAGCAATCCGTATGGCTTTACTTCGATAGCAATTACTTTATTTTGCCAAGTGTTTTAAGAGCAATACTAGAAGAGGAAACCATTCTATGAACGTTATATTAGAATCTATTCTAAGAATCCTATAACTTGGAATCTGTGGGCAAGTAACTGACTGGAAGTCAATTTTGGAATTTATATCCACTTCGAGAAAATATGCTCGTTCTCGTATTAAGTTAATGATACCATTCTTTCCTCATTCATATTACCATTCCAATTAAACTTCGTAATAGAAATGTTATTTTGCAACTATATTATTATAAATAAAAGTGTTTCGAATATCTATTACTAGAATATTTCATAGTGAGGTCAGCAAAAAATCTTTGGAGAGAAATTTCCAAGCATTTATTATATCTATTATACTCAAACTCCATTACCTGTAAAATGAATTATAATCAGTATTATTAATTAGTATCAAAAATAATTTCTTTCTTCCAAGTATGATAATAAGCCTAGTCTTTTTTTTACTTACTCACATGATTTTCTCTTTTTTATCTGGCAACTCCATCGTCCTAACTTAGCATAATCGACCGGTCTGTTATTAACTTTGCCTGACATTTGCCTGCACCCACTCACTTTAATTCTTTAAAATTAGTAAATATTTACTTCGAAATAAAGACTTTGCAACTACCTTCAGATTTTAAATTTATACAGAGAAAGTCGGAATTCATAAAATTCGTGATATGCTAAACAATGTCTATATCAAATTATATGCAAAAATAAAAACTAAATTCAGCGGAGAATCACGAAATGTGGGTTTTACACTCTCTATTAGTGTTTTAGTCGTTTTCGGGCCTTCTCTGAATTGCAGATAACTCCATAAAACATGCACACCAACTCTATAATTCTTCATATTACTATCCAGGGAATACCTCTTAGTGCAAGAAATGATTGAGAAATGCAAGTCTTCGAAACTAAAGTCTCATATTCACGACATATGAAATATTTTGAGAACATCCTGTTAATAGTACTCTTTTTTTAGGGTTTTAGAAAACAAAATAATAGAAAAATACTTTGAAAAACCGTCAAATATAATGTGATAAATTGTCATTTAAATAATCTAAAATAAATACTTTACTCTTACAAATTCTATGCAACTTACTAAGAAGTAATCTCAAATTGGAAATAACTTTATAATATTGGGATAGATGTTGATTTTCTATTAATTACAATATTTGGCTGGACGTGTCAGAATAAAGGCTTATTTCTGACAATACTCTTAATCTATAAAGTTCCAATAATATTAATTCACTTGCTTACTGCTTGTTCTTAAGCCTAAGCCTAATAAATAGACCATACGTCACGCCTTTCTTCATGAACTCTTTTAAAAATGTATTGAAATTTTCTAAATTCTAAAAGCAAGATATTTAGACGAAGTTTTGAAAGTGGATAACGCCACATAAGCGTCGAGCAATAATAAACAATAGAAATGGGAGGGAATAGGAAATCATTACTCTTTAGATGCTTGGAGTGAGTGAGAGGCAGCAGAAACATTGAAATACTAGTATTCTATGATTAGATGGAGGTTGGGTAGCTGATTAAAGGCTAGGTAACAAAGATAATTATACCTTTCTTTTTGGTTTCTGTACGGGATATAACTAAATTGCTACGGAACCAATACTAAGCGATAAATCGAACATATTAGTATAGTATTCATACTCTTCTACAAGGATTTAGCATTTTAAATCTTTAATTATTGTATTTTCTTAGATGATTAAGTGTCATTCAGTTGTTTAGATGCAAATTTTGTCGAATATGAACAATTATTTAGCAAAATATGTCATTATTGAAGTAAAAAACATTAATAACATTATGAAATTGATTTCTCCTCCTTTTAATAATCTTTACATTCAAAAGAATATATTTAACTTCAATCAGTTAAATTCTACATAATTTTGGTGTGGTACACAAATTATTTCGGGTATTATTGCTATAGGAAACTACTATGAAAAATGTAAAATTCTTCTAAATTATATAGGCCTACCATAAAAGCTTGATTTTACCAGTGAAATATATTTCAAGTAGGAATGTGATTTTGAAGTTAAATACAATTAACGACAAAAAAAAATTGTGCTTAAAACACATTACAACATTCTTGCATTCTGGTTTCTACCTCTTGAAGAATCTTTTTAAAGTAGGATAGTGAAAAGCTTGTTAAATAATCGGTGAACTCACACAAGTTACTTTTGCAAAATCCGATTTGCAGTAAGCAATGCAGAAACATCGGTTCTGGGTTAGGCCGATTACGCCAACCCAATGGATGTCTTTCGAACGACAATTCTCAATCAACACAAACACTTGGAAATTCCACTGAGCTTAAAATGGATTGCTAAACGGACATAATTCTTATTGATTTAATTTGAAACATTTTCTCGGATTTATGATAAAGTTCATCTTACTTACGACTTACCACTGATGAAAACAGATTTCTTAAAGTATTGGAATAAGAATCGCAATTAAATCGCTGCTACCTTCTAATTGTTATGCCTGAGGTATGGTGAGTTTGGCCACAAGCGGGCAGCATTCCCACCACGAGCTCATAAACAAATTACTTATTCATTTTCATGTCGACGGCAAGAATGGTAAGGGAACACGCAGCTTGGACGATGAGAAAACAAGCATAAGTGCAAATTTCTTTCTGTTGAATTATGAAGCTTAGGAAATCTACTTCTATATCTGAATTTAAAAAAATATTTTGCTAACCACTTTAATTATTACCATAGGTTCACTGGCATTATTTCATTTCATTTTATTCAACAAAGGAAGCTAGTATTTGCCGTGCTTAAATTTAGTCATTACATATTCTTTTTATGATTGTTATTTTAGACATATCTTTAGCCAATGAACCATTTCAGTTAACCCGTACCTAGAAAATATGAGGCGTGAGTTTAACAATTTTTAATATTAATGCGCTAAAATTCATATTTGTAGATTTAGGCTTGTGAAGACATTATAGATGAAATCGTCAATAAAATGGGGAATTGAGGCAGGTTAGAGATAAACCCACAAATGTATTCCTTAGAAAACAATGGAAAATAAAGTGTTTTAGAAAACAAGTCAGCCGTAAAATGATGACGCGAACGGCCTACGCTACAGAGCACACTTTTCAGCTAAGTGCTTGGTAAAATTGGTAGGATCATAAGTTGTTCCTCTAAGCAGGAATTTTTGACGGCAAATCCATATTAAATTATTATTTGAGTCTTTCAAAGGATTTTTATGAATGACTGGAGAAATAGGAATTTAGAGGAACAAGTACTAGTAAGCTACTCTCAAAATATTGGGCTATAAATTAGTTATGTTAGTGTTTGCAACTTACAAGTTATGTTTTAGAAATGTTTTAAGAACTCATTAGTTAGAAGGCAAAGAATTTAATCACACTTCTCATATTTTTTATATATCATAAACCATTAAAAAAGAGATTTTCAAGATTTCTGGGAAAAGTAGATACTGACGAACTAAATTATTAATAGCCTTATGTTGTTTGCCACTATATTTATCTTCTCACTTTGATTTATTCAAGAAAGATTATAAATATACATTAGATTTAATCCGAATAGTTTTCTACTTGCAAAATAGTCGTTAGGTAGTAATAAACAGAATTTCAACTCCTCCTTCTGTTAGTGTCCGTGAGCCGTACATCGGATTGAGAAATAGACTTATTTGGCTGCTCAGACATACCCGAACACTGGACTGCGGAAGCAATTCAGCCGCAATATGGCCGATATTGAGCCGTACCCAACCACATTTCAATCTCAGTTTCGAACGATACTAGGGATTTATCTGCATGATATAAAGAAATATATATGCAGAGATTTATAATAAATGGAACATTATGAAAATTTATAATGTTAGTATTAAATGGATAGTAAACAAAGTCGTTTTCAAGAACAATTGAGTGGCTTATAAGTTATTTATGCAAAATATGTAGGTTTTTATGTCCTAAGTGGTTTTTTTGCAGTTCCTGCATCTTACTTTATTCACTAGTCATATTCACTTTAAGCAATCGTTTGCTGTACGAGATGAACAAATAATTTTGTTCTATTTGCTCTCAAGGTTGTTACGTAAAGGGTTACTCAAAGGCTAGTTGGAATAGAGAAACTTAAATTCAACACATTTGGGCAATTTTCATTAGATGTACGTTTGATAAATTTCAGAATTTTTCTGCATTACGTGTTTGATTATAAATATTGTACGAGAGTAAATGGTGGTCCTGATTAGTTCAAAATGTAGGTATTTCCATAACAAAACAGAAATTGTTTTCCGTCACCTTTGTTTATGGAACAAGCTAGCTATAACTCTTAAGATATTAAAATTGATACGAAAAATATATTGTTTAAGTTGATGTACAGCCTTGGAATCCTTTTGGTAAATGTTGGTCTAGAGAATACCATCACCATGTGAGTAACAAATGTTGCTTATAAGAGGTGTCCTTACTACATTCGAAATTCCTATTATACATTTTATTATACAAGAAGCTATGTTTCTTATTAAATTTGGAATAGTAGATATTGATACGGTGGTAATTTTACTTTTCAAGCACTATATAAACATTCATCGGTTACGGCTCACTGATGCCATCACATTTTTGTTTTGTATACTCAAAATTTGGATCACTTCGCTGTGCTTAGTAATAATTCATAAGTACAGAAAAACGAACTACTTTTAATTCTTGTGAAACTAATATAAAACTCTACTAATTAATTTTATGGTAAAATATTTCTGATGTTTATGTCTTTCAGTAATTTGTATTAAATTTTTCAGTGTATTTTTTGACCAATACCAAATCCTTTTTCTTAAGTACAAATTAATGCAATATAAGTTTGCTAAATGTCTTCTGACTGGTGCCTTCTATCATATTGTCCATGATTCATCCGATTCAAATCGGTGCTATTGAAACACAAAAGAAAGAAATACCCCTGGTGGAGAGATGCATTAGTACGATGCAGCATCACCCTTTAATGTGGTCCTACTACTGTTGCTATCAAACACCTTTTTTATCTGAATCTGAATTTTATGATATACGCTGAGGGAAAAGGCGTTTTACATTTTGTTATGAAATTGCTATTTAGTTATACAAAGCCACTGTCTTCTCTTCTCATTGAGCATGAAGAATAGCAGCTTTTGTTTCTTTTTCAGTTTGCTGTTATATAAACATGTTACCTATAATAATGAACCCAATTTCAATGATAATATCTATCGTCTCCCAACTGGAAGTTGTATGTTCAGTTAGCTACATTGACTTACTGGCCTCACAATTTCTGGTTAGTGGACGTGATGTCTTAGATGTAAAGGTTTTTTATAACTTCGCATATGTCACTTGATATGCTTTAAACTTATCTTCAGGTCGGGTATCGAATGGTAATTATGCAGAAATAATGTAATGCCCCATCGATTCCTGTCCTGTGGATATTCTCATTCGTACATATACGTTAACAGGACTTCTTCCAGAAGCTTTATATTAATAAAGCTCGATATTGGATTAACTAAATCTTAATACTTCTAGAAAATTCGCATAAATGGACAGGAGACAATATTTATAATATTTATTTCGTAATTGGCTAACTTTCAATTTGATTTTTACACTATTTCTCACATTATGTTCTTTCTCTATACAAATCCAATAAAAATAATTATTTTGGGACTACTATCATACTACATATCTTTGTTGTTTTCGAAAGCCCTAAAAATTTTGGTTTTTGTGGTTTAATAAAAAATAAAATTAGTAGATCTGGAGCCTCATAAGACTGTAAGTTTAATAAGTTTATAATTCGTGATTATATATTTATCATGTTTTACATTCATTATTGAGTCATTAGCCAGTTAATTTAAACTCCACATCTATAAGGATATTTAAGTTAGAATTTAACTGAATTATTTATAAACAATGATTCAATGTAGTTCAAACTACTTCCATATCTCACCAAAGATTCCTAATTATATGCAATCCCATGCTCTCATTTCTTCCCACTATACCAGACATGACTAGCTCCGTTGGCCGTTCTATCGATCTCGGCACTATGCCAAACAGCAACTCTCCACGTAAACAGCGTACCAATTTAATGATGTTCCAGTTTAATGTTTAAATGAACAAGGACAATCGTCATTCATAAACTGAAATAACCGATTATTTTTCTTACTTCATTAGGTTAATGTATTAATATCGCATAAATTGAATATTCTTCTCCATTTTCGAAGTTTTAAGTTAAAGTCCTGAATTACATAGAATGAATTGTTAATTTTATTTATGGCTAGTGTAGATCACAGTAATTAGTAACCATATGAAGACATCTTACAGAGACACCATATCATAGTGTACTACGCGTGATGATTTTGGTAATTTAAAAGATTATATACGATAAGCGTGAAATTTGTTTGAAACGAGTCAGTGTAACATCCGAAATATTTTT
Organism: Heterorhabditis indica; assembly: GCA_020740425.3. NCBI lineage: Eukaryota > Metazoa > Nematoda > Chromadorea > Rhabditida > Heterorhabditidae > Heterorhabditis > Heterorhabditis indica. The sequence goes on along the minus strand of JAJAVP010000277.1, from coordinate 41,782 downwards.
CAAAGAACTGTGCTTAGATATGTTTCATGAGTGTGATTAAAGCCTGTTAATATTACTAGGAAGTACATAATCTATTACAGGTCCGTATTTATCCATGATTTTAATTTAAATCTTGTCGAACTTCGTTCGGCTTCTTCTATAATTAGATCCACTCTTGATTAAAAAATTAAGATTACAACTTGGGCTAAAATGTTTTATTATCATTATTTTCTTTTCTCTCCATATCCTCCATTTGGGTAAAATGTAAACTATGTAAAGTAATATGAGATTTTCATGATCATAATCTACATTACTAATTTTAAGAAGGGTTCTTCCCTTGTAATCTATATTTATCCGCTTCTTTTCACGGAATTTCACAAATAAAGAAATTATATGTACTTTTTGCAAAAGTTGCAAATAGTTTAGATTATTTTGGTGCTAAATCTTACTTAGAATACATGAGGCTTATGACCTCTTTATTGACTTTCTAAAGGTGCTTGTCTTTAAATCATATTGTTTGGTTATAGAGATTATGTATATCTGTAAAAACAATAAAGATTCAGAAGAAATTTTTAAAAATTACATAGGCAACATTTCCATTTTTGTTTTAAATGTACACTGTTTCTCACTTTTTATTTTCATATACATATTTAGCGTATAGAATTATTTTATCTTATTATCAAATTGGTAAGCATTTACCGTGATTTTACAAAGGTCTTATGATCTTTAAGTTGAATGTCCCATGATAAGTTTACATTATTTAGAATGACAGCACCCGATGGAGGTATGAAGGGAGATCGTGTATGGTGTGATGGATGGTTGGCATTATTTATTAGATAAAGATAGTTTTAACTTCTTCCTATAAGTTTAATGCCTTTTTTGGCAAAAATACTTTGATAACGTCCACTGAGAAGTAGTTGCGGTTAAGATCCTCTCATCACAATTTTAAGAGTCTCAGAATTCCTTTATTTCCTATATTTACATATGTCATACGGTTATTAGAGAATATTAACTTATTTATAGTTTTTTATGATAAATACACTAAATGTTATTTAGCTATGACATGGTGCACTTCGGTCATGCAAATCAGCTTAGACAGGCTAAACAGTTTGGAAAGAAGTTGATTGTTGGAGTGCATAACGATAAGGAGGCAAGTCTATTAGAAAAAATACTTCTTTAGCATCCATCCAAATATGTTCTGTATAAATTATCTGTGTCTAGTGATAGAAGTTAGATCGTCGTTCTATAATCATACCAAAAATGTGTTGTTAACCAAGAGATGAATTGAAGTAAAAATTCATGGACAGAAATTGCCCAATACTTATTATAACGGTTGTATTGTTTTAAAATAGGCTTACAATGTTAAAACTATTGAGTTCAGATACTATTCCACAAAGGACCGCCGGTGTTCAACGAAGAAGAGAGATATCGTATGGTTGAAGGAATTAAGTGGGTAGATGAGGTACGCTTGTACGCTAAGGCGTTTCAAGTAAAGATTAAATAAATGAAGAAGTAGTCTGTTTGTATGTACACTAACTCAAAATGTTGCATGCTGATAATATAAAAGAACTAGGTTTTACTTAGTTTCAATTAAATTACAGGTTGTTGAAGATGCTCCATATGCAACAACCATTGAAACTTTAAACAGATATGATTGTGATTTTTGTGTTCATGGTGGTTGGTATATTTTAACTGACTATAGAATTAAAGTCATAATTATCCTCTTATCTGTTTCCTTAGCTATAAATTGAAATTATATTTTTACAGTGGTTGAGGTCACTCAATTTTAATGTAGTAGAATTTTATCACTTTGAACTACGATATATTTAGATGACATAACTCTAATGGCTGATGGTCGGGATACATATGAGGAAGTTAAAAATGCTAAACGCTACAGAGAGTGTAAGCGAACTGCAGGGATTTCGACTACGGTTAGTAAATATGATACATTGTATTTTTTGCATAGGACATCCATTTATTTATATTAATGTTGCCACAGGACCTGGTTGGCCGTATGCTCCTTCTTACAAAATCTCATCACGTATCTGAGGAACACATTGAAGAGTACAAAGAACAGGCAGTAATGCTTAGTACTGTGAGGAAACATTTGTTTACATTATGTGTTTAAAATAATTAAGCATTACGTCAGAAAAATATTTACTTCCAGCAACGTTATCATCAGTTAATGAAAACCCAATTTGCGGTTTAGGATTGTATGGCTCAATCCCCATGGACGCGTGTTTCTCGTTTCAAACCTAACACACAGACTGTCTATGAGTTTGATGAAGGAAGACGTCCCAGGTCTACTGATAAGGTAAGAGAGGATTTTTTTTGATACGGACATTTTCATAGATTGTGTATTATAATCATGGTTTCGTATATAAATTAGACATTAAAACAAGGAATACAAAACACTTGTTTAGAAACAAATCTGTACTAAAATTATTTCAGATTGTATACGTTTGCGGTGCTTTTGATTTATTTCATATAGGCCATCTATTATTTCTGGAAGAATCCGCTAAGTTGGGGGATTATTTAATTGTAGGAATTTTAAGTGACCAGGTACCAAATATTTTTATTTAGATGTTAAGTAAGATATTTTAAAATTATATTGACTTTTGTCTCTCTAGCGGGTTTTTGAAGGTAGTTAACGGCTACAAAGGTGGTAACCATCCAATAATGTCTCTTCATGAAAGAGTGCTGAGCGTTTTGGCTTATAAGGTTAGAATTAAAACTGTTATAAGGCTTATTTAAAATGTATATCCATAAAATATCAAACTAGCTACTCTTTATTTCAATTAAGCCCGTCAACGAGGTAGTAAGTGGAGCACCGCTCATTATAACTGACGATTTCATCGATCGATTCAACATCTCAGTTAGTGAATACTTGTGGTTTTAAATAAATTTTGAACATATTAATGATTACATTGGGTTAAAAATTCAGGTGGTCTGTCAAGGTACTCGGGTGCCACACCACAACCATTCAGATTCCGATCCATTTAAAGCCGCAAAGAGAAGAAGTTTTTGAATTTTTCAGTATAATCAGTTTTAAGAGGCTTATTTGTTAATCAAAATTCAAAGTGAATTACTTTTGATAAAATAGAATTTTCGTAAATGCCAATAAAGTCACTGAAAGCATTAATGATGATGAAGCAAGTAACAAACAACATTTTTAGTCTAAATTTCCCTGAATAGCTACTTCAAAATAAATGTATGACTCTTCCAAAAATATGACTTGTTCTCTGTATGATGCATTTATAATAAAGTATACCTTTTTTTTAGAAATCTATCGGGAAGTGGATTCGGGCAATGAAATGACGACTGATAAAATCATACAGAGAATTATTGAACACAGGTGAGATATATGCGTTGAATTAAATAACCTATGTTTAAAGAAAATCGAATAACACTAGGAAGCAAAGGAAAATTAGTGAAATGCTGACGAAAATAAATCAAAACAATACTTATAGCTTCTTATTTTGCGCATTTAGAAGCTATCTTATAAGTGTGGTCATCCATGAAATGTGTAAATTCCCTTTAAAATTTCCAAGAAAATATGACTAGCATGTATTTATTTTATAGGCTTGAGTATGAAGCACGTAATCAAAAGAAGGAAAGAAATGAAATCGCAACATACGAGACGTTGGAAGGGAAACAAAAAAATGGTTGCGTCGACACCTCCAAAATAGCTTCAGTTCGTGATGCTAATTAAAAATATGATAAACTAATTCCCATTAGTATGAGATTCCGCTTCCACTTTTCACGAATCTTTCCGAGTCCACATTACTAGTTATGCATGAAATATAACCTTCATGTTTGCTTTGATTTTCTGCTTAGAGTTTAGTGCTTTCTGGTTAAGCAGAATGTTTTTACAAATCAAACAATCAAGGAACCTGCCTACAGTATAATTCATAGCTTTGGCAAACAGCTTCTTGATTAGCTGCCTGCAACACAAGTCAACTGTCAGATTTCACCTGCATTTCAATCAAGTTGGCATTTCACATTGCTTTTTCTCAGCTTGATTTCATATGACTGTTCTAGACTCCAATCGTAAAGCTACGATAGAATTTTTATTTCATTCAATAATTTAATGTTTTCTTGCCTCAGAATTTCGTAGTCTATATTGTATATCGCATAAATATTAGCAGATATTTGCCTTAACACACTTAATACTAGGAGCATAAATAGTTAATTTGCTGTTCTGTTACTTCCTCAAATACCTACGTAACTCGACTGACTCTAGTAATGTTGTAGTCATCTATATTAATAAGTTTTGTAGGTTTCAAGCAATAACGAGGATTTATTTCTGCCCAGTAATATTTCCAATTTTTGAGTGTTATATTCAACATTGGCTTCCATGATACTTTAAAAGTTCTTATAAAACATTATATTTTACTGATGTCATCTACAGATATAAGTCTTGGGCTTATCGTAGGAATATAATAACTATTTTTGGCTAATTCAGAAAGATTCTAACATATTAAATACATTTACTTACACATTAGTAACAGTATTATTTAATATTTCTACAATTTCTCTGCATGGAAAAACGCTTTGATAGAATATATTAAGTAGCTAATATTTGAACACTGTTATATAAATTCTAAATTCACGATAATAACCATTAAAAAGGTAATTCATAATTAAACAGCTAATAAAATTTGTTACACCGCCTGTTATTTGAGCAAAATATTACATAATGGTAACAGCACTTATACAAACCATGTATTTTAAATGTCGGAATAAAAATATTAAGTTGAAAATGGAATTGAAATAAGTGCATATTAAAATAAATGCTCATGGTTAATTAAAATTGTAATAAGAATGCCTCCACTACTGAAATTACGAAAATTGTTTTTTGACAATCATATTTCCTTATTCTTGGTGCACTGCTTATAAAACAAGAAGGTGTTCATATATCATTAACACAAACACTCAGTAGATCCCAGAATCGAAATCTATTACAAAATTACTGATACCTCATATTTTAAGCAAATAGTATCGTATATCACTGGTCTGGAATGGCTTGCTTACATATGTAACGTAATACATCACTAGTGGAGTTAGGCGAGTACCGTACATGGAGTTAGGTCCTTCAATTTCTGTCCACTTACTCATTTACTGAAAATATAGTTGCTAAACTGAAACTGAACCTTTAAAATTAAATGAAGGGATAAGGTAAAGCCAAGTTATACGAAATAAGCTTGGAAAGTTTTGGACTAAATCTTAGTGATAGAAAGAGTAATTGAAGATGATTGTAGGTGAGCACAGATAGTCTAGGTACAAATATCTTATTGTTTCTTGAAGTGTTGGCTCAAGAAGAAGAGGAACTGAAATTCTATGGGGCTATCTTTCCAAATTTCATGAATTTTGCAGTTATTTGTCATAATAAATTTTTTAGGGATGTCTACAAAAAGCTGTGTGCAGCTTTACAGTGAATCTCAAGTAGATACATTTTCAGGATTTATGGAGTTGATTTGCAGAACTTACTCTGTGCTTAACATAAGATTTTATAGGTGAATCATTCCGTAGTTATACCTACTACCAAGTTACTCTTCTGCCTATAAATTCGTTGTTTTGGTCATATATTAGTTAATTTTTATCAGGTAATTTATTCATATTACTGTGACATACCAATTTGAACTTTCATCTAAAAAGCTTTATTGTAGTACCTCAGAAATCACACTAAGAACCACTCAAAAGGCATCAATGTTTGATATCTCATACAATAAACGGAAATTTTGGATGTTTCCTACCATTCCAATTTGGACTTCACATTATATAGATGGTAGTAAGCTATTTCATGTTGTGAATTAAAGTTTGCCTTTTATCAATGACTTCTAGGCAGAAAAGATGTTAACTAGATGTTAGAATTCTTATATGTGAATCTTGTTTCTAGTGAAATATAGTAATTTTATAGCAATACAAACTAATATCACACTTTATATTCAATAAGCTTAGGTGACTACAGTGCAATCGGAAATGATAAGCCATCTCGTTCTAAGGGAGGAAACTACAAATAAAATGGGCCGATCGATTCAATTTTCTGAAACGCACGAGTGACATGGACAACTCTCAACAAAGTTTCTTTTCCACTAGAGCAGTGCTTTTTCGTCTTAGGCTTTGACTGTTTCCGTAAATTTTACCGAAATCCAAAAGTTCTTTGTTTATTTGCTTAGCATTACTATATTCATTTCAGTGGTGTTAAGACTTTTTGAGTAACCTGTTTTCTCTAAATAAATGACATTTGACTCTTCTCCGAAAAATTATTTTGGTGATTATGATATTCTTGAAAGGGAATTACTGAAAGATGATACTTCCTTAAGCAATATTTTTAATTTCGTCAAAAAAACTAAGCGTTCATATTATTCCAGCTATGTGAAAATACAAATTGCTCAAGAAAATGTTGTGGCCTGAATCTCTTGTATATTTTAAAATTAAACTAAAGTAACTAAGTAGTATAATTCCTTAATATATAATTTAAAGATTGCACAGCTATCTCGTCCAATGACTAGATCATATGTATATATTGCCAGAAGGGCTTCATCTCTGTATGAGAAATGTGTGTTGTGAAAGATGACTTTTTACTATTTTCTTTAATGTGCACATCGATTAGCTATGGCAGAATAACTGCAATTTTTCACCAACTTAATGTTGTTAAGGACGAGGATCTGTTCGATGTGTTGTTTTGCAAGTAATCTATTATTGATACACCAAAGATTGGTGTTAAGCCATTAAACTCCTGATATTTGCAGGTAATTTAGTGGCATTGACGATGGCTCGCATTGTCGATCTACTCTTATCTTACCTAGTAGTTGTCGGAGCAACGGAAGACAAGACTACCAAATGCGCTCAAATTTGTCGAATTCCCGAACTGATGATGCACTGCTGTGACTGTATTGGATGCCATCAAGGTAACTTCCGTCCTTGACTGATTATACTGAGGAATTATTACCACCCAATATTTAAAGAAAAATGTTGGCAACCATGTCTTTTATTTGCTTATTACATTTAATTCAATAAATACTTGCAATTAAAGGAATGCGATTTGGCAAACGGGCAAGTAAGGTAAACTACGAGGTGCTTTATTCAAACATACAGGATGAACGAATTCCAAAAGCTCCAGATTTTACTATAGTTAGTAAGTGGTAAATTCTTAGTTAAGTTCCCTTAAACTGTTAAATTTTAAGCTCCAAAGAAATCTATTAATGTAAATAATACAACCGAATCTTAAGGCACGAATAAATTCATTACGAAAAATTTGTTATGATGAAACTTTTTCTTGTTCCTTGAATAATACATTTTTAATTATTAGGTGAGCCGTCTATTACTGATGATATTGGGGAATTTGGAAAGCCAAGCCTTACCAAAATCCGGGCAAGGAGGAGTTGTGACAATTCTGACCGGAAGAACTGATCTTTTACCGTTCAAATAAACTGTTTTTGGTCACTTTCGGTGCGCTAAAAATGATGAGACTATTGAAAATTCCATGAGGCAATAAGCTTTACATTAGCTATCACTGCACGCTTTTGTATACTTTTGTAGATGAATTAGACGGGCTTAGCTCGTTCATTTTAGCTGTTCTGTGATGAATTAACAGAGTAACTAGATAGTCCCATGAACAATTTCTGAGGTATATTTAAAATGACATTATTTAGAAGTATCACGCTCGAAATATATAGAGAAAATACGATGTGAAACTAATAAATACTTTCATAAAAAATAATTATAAAATCTGAGAAACCACATAAAACTTGGGTCAAATGATTAAGTAGAGAACTGTAGATTACCAGGTGAAAATAAACAGCACTGCAAATAACATTTTATTGTTCTTAAAGTTGATATTTGTATGAACAGTAATTTTCCATTACTAACATATTTTTATGCATATAAGTATCATAAGTCAGATTTAATCCTAGTATTACAACCAGTTCTACAAAATTGGTATATAAACCTTAATTCCTCATCACATAAAAATCTAGGGGTAAAAATCATTTTAGTAAGGGAATACAGATCTTTTAAATTTCAATTGATATATGATGTTCGAAAATTATTGGAACTATTAAATTTAAATATCTAGAATTTCTGTCCCATATGGCTCGCAAAGGTAGAGTTGCGTATAATATAATATAATTGTATTTTAGGTCTTAGTGGATATATGATGCATTACGTACTTCTCAGAAAAATGTCACATCAGTACACTAGTTTGCTACTACAACCGCGTGAAAGTGCTTAATTTTATAGTAAACATGAACATTTCATGGGTGCAATAAGGCAGAACACTGATTCACTTGTAGACGATTGCCCTGTCTATTTTACTGCCAGTGGAAAAAGATTGTTTGTGCAGTTTGTATTGTACATACATGCACATTAATATTATTTGTTGGGTTCTTTTGAGATACATTTAATTTTGAGGTGGTTTCGAATGTAAACTGTGTTACTAAATTTCAAGACGTTTTCACCGAGTCGCCTTCAAAATCGCTAATCAAACAGCATGTGCTCGAGTGTATCAACGGCATTGCATCATAGTGTACATTCGCCGCCGCTCGCTGCCGACTTCTGAGTGCCTTCTTAACTAGCTAGTTTTTCAGGCTTCAGAACTCGAATACGGTGGGAATATCAACAGTGCTTTATTTCCTATAGTAGCCAATTTATGTACAACTGCTAAGTGATTTTTTCTTCAATCCTATTAATTTCAAATACATTTAAAAAATATTTATCCACCACATACATTTTTTTTAAAGTAACAAAGTATTGGAGTTTTTATTTATAACGTCTAGATCATAATGCTCACATCTTATAAGTATTAATAAATACCTAAACATCGATTTCTTCAGCAAATAGAGGTTCGCCTATGTAACCACACTGTTGCAAATATATATTCCCATTCGAGTGAAGCCTATACAAATTTTTCCTATGATTAGCCTACTAATAGAAGTAAGCTAATGAACGAGAGGCTGAAATTTGTGTGATAAATCGATACTTTTGCACATTTGCGACAAAATGAACGTAGTCATTTTTTATTACGGATTCCATTGTCTAACTTCTCCAGTTATAATAGTGCTTCATAATTAAACAATTTCATACTATCCTTCTAAAAAATGAATGCGAAACAAAAATCGGCCTTTATATTTGCCCTATTTTAGGTAAATTGCACCAATTCTTAAACAACATCTACTTGTTAATATTAATTAGATGTCTATCTTTACCACATAATCTCCATTTTGATCTGCAACATTATGTTTGATGTTAGTTCTTTATTCATATAGTTCTAAGAAAACAAAGTTTAAACTGAAACAATATTGTCTATGACTATAAAACTGCTTGCATTTTAGAATAGTAATTGGAGTATTCAAATCTACTTTCTGACTACACTTTAGAAAACTTGGTCACTAATCTCATTTATAAATAAAAAGGAAATTATATGTTTAATTATGCCTTTTTATGTGAGAAAAGTACCATACTTTTTTTGTGTAAGGACTAGCAAATATTCAAACTCAACTGATTATGAAATGTTTCCCATACATACGCTTATCACAATTCGAATTGATTGATTGACTATCAATAAGCAATTTAACCTGTGACACATATTTCTTCAATCCTAATGTTAATCATCTTAATTACGTTTTAGTCATTTTAGCCTGATATACGTACATATATGGTATGCCTAGACTTAGATTTTGTCTGATTTGCGTGGATACTTCTTATATATTAAACAACATAAAAATTCTACCTGTAAGATAAAGATAAATAAACCATTGACGCCGTAATTCTCTCATTTTTTCTACCCACAACCTTCCATAATTGTGTTACTCCAGGTCCGCCACATCAAGGCCATGCAACCTGTTTTCTGCGTCCCTTATATGCTCTTTAGCAAGTTGAGATTTGCTGGCAAGACTTTTTAAATTTTCTGTGAAAATATAATGTAATCAACCGGAAAAATCGTGGTTCGTAAAATACTACAGTATTGAATTTCACAATTTAAGAAGTACCCTTTTATCCCAAAACATTCCTTATTTCACTTAGTCATTTTTTAAGTATTCTATATCTTTGCAAAGCTACGGTTGTTTCTAATAGTGTGTATTTCTCATAAAATCCATACTTTACCAGTAAAAATTTCCACATAACAAAGGTCTACTAGTTTTCTTGCCGAAATACAAAACAATTGAGTGCATTTACTCAATGGCTTTATTATTCAATGCCAATCTATCTTCCGTTATACGGTATTCAAACTGTGATATATTGCACTAAACGGCGGGAAATTTAGATTCTGGTATTGATTTCAGATTTATGGGAATGAGCCCTTTAAACGCGACCAATACGTGAAAACCGGCGCCCCGATTTTATTACCATTAGTCGTTTTAAAAATTGCTTAGATTCATATAATGAGAGATGGATTGTTAGTCTAATAATTTTTAGTATGCATGATTTTTGACTTTATATCTTCTTCATTGTTTAAGAATGAATTGCGAATTTTATGTCAAATTCACATTTATGATTTATTAAGTTTCTAAGCGATTAAAGATTCTTTATCCATAACGAATAAATTTACTCGGAAACCTAGTTTTGCTTTTATTCGCATTAAGATACGTGAATTAGTCGCTCACTGATATTTAATTGCAGTCGAAAATTTATGGGAGCGTTTAATTGAAGTTTATTAAATACATTAAACATTTTCAATATGAAACAGCCATAAAGCAGAATTGAGTGGAAGTTAATACATACGATTCGGTGCTGTTTAGGCACATGTTTTTAGTTGTTTCCGTGCCCTCATCGATCGTTGCCGCTCGCTCCTATGTTCATCTATCCATATACATGCAGATCTTTTCTGAAATTTACCATTAAGGTCATTTTCTTCACTATATCTCTAAATATTTATAATGTAATTCATATTTACTGGATTTAGAACAATCGTTATAAGCTCGTGCAGTCGTCATCAATGTCCTACTTTTCAAGATGTGTACGTAAAGTCTTTAAATCTATATGAGTTTTATACATGTGGTTAATAACCATTCACATCCATTTTTGTCTTTTTCTAAATAACCTAAGTGATTTCAGGATGCTATCTGTAAAATTTTCATATTCAAGTAATTTTCCTAGGTAACCATATAGAAACGTTTTAGTGCTAAAATTAAACATTTTTAGGCTTTGTTTAATTAGACGACTGGTATCTCTTTAGATATCAATAGGAAATGCTTTTTTAAAATTTAATTGAAAATCTTTTTAAATAAACTACCTTAATACCACTGGGATCCGGATTCCATAAGTAACTGTCTGTCATTTTATTTTCTTATATAGCCTATTTACATCATTTACTAAGAATATTATGTTTCCAACTACTTTTTTGTGATGTTTTTAATTACACGAATTATGCTTTCGATATTTTTCATGTAGTGATTGACATTCTAGAGGGATATATTTTTCTTATGGTCTAGATATAGATTGTACTCTAGTAGATCAAAAGCTTGCTTCAAGTGGATTTCATATATAAAAGTTTCAAAATAGGAAACTTTGTTTGACTATAATTATTCTAGACTCGTAGATTGGTGATATTTCTATTGCCAACTAGTTCTATTTTAATTCATAGTGTATTAAGTTATATATATATATATATATATATTTATTTATAGTATACTTTAATATTTCTACGAAGCAATGAGGTCTCCATTGGCTGTAAAGCGATCACATACGTCGCAAAAACGGACAAACACCCGAAAAAATAGAGGGAACGTAGCCAAAAATGCAAAGCGTAGACAAAAAGAATGGTGAGACTTTTTTCTTCTAATTTATTGTTTTAAAATTAGATATCCCAAGTCCAAAAATCTTCTATCTTAGGCCTGTATACTCTTTTACATCGGCGCAAATTGAATACAAGATTATGTTTTTGTTATATTTGGTTTAGGGCCCAATCTACTATCCATCATGACAAAGATTCCACTAAAACTGTAACTAGCAACAACATATCTCTTAAATCTCAAGTAGAAAAAAAAGAGGTATTGTTTTCTTAAATGATAGAAACCTACGTCTATGTATTATAAACCCACTTGAGTGAGTGAAGAACTAAGTAATCGAGTCCAATTTTTAACTATGAGTGCCCTATTTGTATGGGAAATAAATTAACGTTTTTTAATATAAACTTGATTAAACCAAATTTAGGTTCAATTTCCCAATTCATTCGCCCAAGGCAATGCTACTGTTGGCCGGGAAGTGGTATGTGTAATTACTAAAAAATTACATTTAATAACGCTATCATCTAATGCTACTGGAGAAAATGTAATGTTAATAGAAGCATGCATCCTTAAGGTTGATTCGCCAAAATTATCGAGAAATAAGAAGAACAAAAAGAAAGTGGAGGAAGAAACAACAAAACTTGATTGTGAACCGACAGTTTTTAGTGTCGTTAAGGACAAAGAGGAATGTGGTTCTAGTGCTCCATGTTCTAAGGAATCTTTGCAAAATGAAGTTGTAGGAAAGGTGTGCTAATTTAAATTGGTCATGTTTAAGGTAATAGAATGGCGGATAGGGCTAATGGAGAATAAATACATTGGTTTAGCAGTAAGAATTCATTTATTTATTAAATAACAATTGTAGTTTGAATAGGAATGACAGTATAAAAATGATTGGAAGCTCTTAAATAATTCATTTTCCAAGTTTAGTGGTTCAAAGAGTAAAGATGGTGTTACACCTATTAGAAAAGGCAAATAACTCCAGGAATTAACTAATATATAGAGTGAGTAAATATTTCGGTATTAAGATGATCCATGGTGAAATCCAAAAGAGATGTAAGGATGCGCATCCAAGTCATGAAGGCAATGAATTGGGGCCTGTCATTTTTGATAGTGAATCAACTGCAGAGAAGAAGGCAAGAGTTGCTTCTATGACAGACCACTCTGTTGAAGCCACGGATAGTACAGCTCCACAAAAATCCCTTAGACAAGATAAGGTAGGTTTATATTTTACACTCGATCATTTGATTTGTTCATGAAATTAGGATAAATAATGATAAATCAATGGGAATATAAATATAAAGTAATTTTACTTGTTGATATCATAGGATTCCTACCTTATAGTTAATAGATTAAATGAGACTATAGAGAGCAACAATTTAAGCAGGAGGCATGAAATGAGAAATAATTATGATTTTTAATTTTAGCGTTTATGGTAGCGCATTTGAAATACAGAAATAAATAACTAAACATGTACATTTTGATTTGATGAAATTTGCATAGTATGTTTGATGTTCAAACATCTATAGCTACCTTAAGATTAAACTAATTATTTACAAATCATGGTAGCGATGAGAACATTGATGGATGATATAGATTATCTGAACTTAAATTTCCAGATAAAAAAATTAGAGTTGCTGTTATATTTTAAGTCTGGATGGGTAATTCTAGCCTTTCGATATTTGAAGTTAGGGACCAGCAACTAAATGTGCAAATCAGCCATTGATGTTTAATATGCAGTTTGAATATAAACTGATAAGTGAAGGGTTTTTTAAGGAATGGAAGTAGAATAACCAGTAAAATAGTGCCTAGATAATGACTACTGTTGTTTAATGTCAGGATAAAACTTAAATTAAGTTGGTATAGAAGACAGGAATATTTGACTATACGACTTAATGGACTTTTAGGAAGGATGTATCACTGCAAAATATGAGACTGGTGCTTTATTTGAGGATGAGTATAACGAGGTATAATTTTTGAAAATTTAATCGCTGATCTTAGCATTATATTAATACTTTTAATAGGAAGAACATTACGCTTGTACGCTAAATGTTTTTCAAAATTGTCCAATAATTTCTTTCGCTTTTTCTCATTGGTTGTAGTTTTTTAATTTAAGGCATGCTTCTATTCACGAATTTATCTATATAACTAAACTCAAACTCAGTAAATATCGTTTGCTTGTTAACGTTGCGTTTGATGCTGAAACTATTAAGGAACCTCGTGTGACTAAGGATAATTTCGACGATATAACCGATGCAGAAGTTGCTGCACTTAATCTCAGTTCATCTAAATCAGATAGCTTCCCGATTCAAGTTCATGAAGTGACCAGCACTTATTGTAAAGAGGCTGAAAAAAATACTGATGGTAAAGGACATAAAAATCTAACAAATTTATTTCTTCGTAGTATATTATTAGCCTTTTCTTTAAGAACGATTATATATGAGCAGGTGGTTTTTTCAAATGTTATTATAAATTTCTCAAAATAATGGTGGCAAATATGAGATTATTTAATTAGTGTTTTCCTAGTATGAAGTAGTTAGTGGCATGCGTTATAATAATAGGGATGCCTTATTAATGGCAAACATTAAAATGTGAAAGTATAACGTCACATTCAAGATGTAAAAAACATTTAAATCATTTTGGATATATACTACTAAATAATTGGATTTTATTTTCAGAATTTGATGGAGAATTTGCTTCGCCCTTATCAGTTGGCATTAAAGATGTTTCACCAACAAGATTTGCTCAGAATGTACAAAAGTTGGTTGAGCACACAATGAAAAAAACAAAACATGATATTGTCGAAATCGATCCATCGGTGGTAGGTAGTTTGAAATCCAGACTGGGCTTATTTATTACCCTTACAATTGCTCTTTAGGCTTACTGGTTGACGAAATTTGGATGGGGACATAGTGGTCTCAATAAACATCCAACTTTATAGATTCAGGAATACTTTTTCCATTAAAAGTGCAGTGAAATACTATCTTTAGAAAATGACAATAGATGCGCAGCTCCTGAAACTATCTGAGAAAAAAGCTGCTGTAGTTACCGAACAAAAGAATTATATCAGCCCTCTTCCTCTCGAACTTCATTATTCGAGACCCTCAGTTCGTTATCTATTTATAAATGTATTTAAGAGATAATTTTCAATTAATTTACTTAACCATATTCGAAACCATTCCAGACACCAGTTAATCGTGAACGTCAATATAAACTTTTGCCGAAAGATATTATCTTTTGCTCAGGATTAATCGACTCCCATGGAGGAAATTACTCTGTAATTATTTTCAGCGGTTATATTAGTCTAATAAGATACTTTTAAGTAATATTACTATATAACTACAAACAAATGCATTTAGGCTATGGCGGCTGATCCCAGAAATATATATAAAGAAACAGCTCGTGGACTTCAGAGGAAAATTAGAATTTTCAAAGTGGGAATTTAATATAAAGATAAATAACAGTGTGGGGATAAATAGTTGCAAAAGACTAGTAACCATAGAAAATAGGTTATATTAAACATTTTTAATAGAAACTATCGCAGGAGTCACCTCACTTTCAAACATATCTACGTGCAAAGGAGGAAGGCAAGACGGTAGAAGAAATACTGAGGCTTGAGGACAATTAAGTATTGTGTTAACCAGTATACAACAGCATTTTTTATAGAATGATCTTTTAGTGTGCATTGTTCCATAGATCTACCATTTGTATCAGTCTAATTTAGCTATCTTTATTCAATTATTGTTTACGTTGTACGAGTGTATTTGCTCCAGATTTGGCTTCTAAACGGTTTTCTTGTTTTGCCTATTCGGAACATGGTGTCACTACTTTAAAGTGTTACGTCTGTTGAAGTTTTACTGCTTAACCAATTTAAATTCTATCAAATATAGACTCATGCGATTTTGTTGAATTATTAGTTGTTAAATGAATACTTGGAGGCGAAAACATGTTGAGGATAGAAGTCGGAAATTCTCGTGGGAATGGAGAGCAGTGCACAACTTTATCTGAAATACTTAAAGGCTTGAGGTAGATTATGCTGCTATAATACTGTCGATGTCCAATTTTTGGTGTCTTGCGGGCCACCTTAGAGTACCATTTCTTTGTCAAATAATGACTTCCTCCAATGGAAGTTGGATTTGTTATAGTCTAGGGTAGTATTCGAATACGTGCTCCCTAAGATGATCATTAAATTTTCAAATAAAAACCATTCCTAGGTGAAGGGTGAAAACGGATAAATATATATTGTTCCGTGGTGTAGTGGATATGCCATTGCTGGCGGCGTGGGTCCGGCATCCCGAGATGCAGCCATATGTGAGTTCCATTAGGTTGTTTCGCATTGAACACAGTCTCAAATTTTACATAATAATACACAATAGGTAATAAATATTTGTAGGCTTAATCTTCTATGTGATTTGAAGGTGGTAGTATATAAATAGAAATGCACGAATTCAATATGCACGTGCAGAAATAATCAAGTCTGTACCGTTTTTATATTAATTGTGAAGTTTTTACCGTTATCCTATCCTCAGGGATCTCTAGTTTACGAGCCATGTTTCTTTTAGCTGTTTGATCTGGATAGTGAGACTCTTGAAAGGATTCCTCAAGAAATATCGATTGTGCTTCAGTAAAGTTGGTTCGAAATCGTCGTTTCATGGCAGAATCGGGCGATTCTAAGTTATTTGAAGGACTATAAACTACTCTAGGAAGTAGAACTGTGTGATTTAATTGATATAACATACTTCAGCCTAAATTA
The DNA here is from genome assembly GCA_020740425.3 of Heterorhabditis indica. Lineage (NCBI taxonomy): Eukaryota > Metazoa > Nematoda > Chromadorea > Rhabditida > Heterorhabditidae > Heterorhabditis > Heterorhabditis indica. Next base: position 25,324 of record JAJAVP010000277.1, on the reverse strand, counting down.
CCTAACAATATCATCAACATGCATTCTGGTATGAAACACCAAGTTAACCAGTTAGCGCAACAAGTTTTTATTAGAGAAGAAAACTATAGGCATAATTACGTCACTACTTTAGACTCATTTGTGGCATTAATTTTACAATACTTCATATTCACTCATGATGTGATAATTGCTTGGTTTCAATATACTAATCTTTAAAAATAAGCGTCATAATAGAAACTTTATTTACTCTAACCAAGAACCACTAAAAGTAAAATTGAGCTCACCCATTTTGTCGGATATTCTCATGAGTACGATGCCGTGGCGAATCTGAGCCATCTTTTNTAAAATTCAATTACCTAAGCAAAATGTTGTTTACAAACTAATGGACTCATCATAGGTATCCTGATATTTTTTTCCAATTACATTAAATAACTGAACTAAGAAAGAACTCTGCCCAAAGTGTTAACAATTTGGCAGAATTTTCGAATCAAAACCGTTCGTAGATGGAGGGTGAAAAAAGAGGAACAGCGGTTGTTCCATAGTGTGGTGGATAGCAGATTAAGCCAGCGTTGATGGTGCTCAAGGTTCGATCCACCGAGGGACCAAAAGTGAGATCAATTATGTTATTTCGTTAAATTCATGTACACTCGTTCAGGTAGAGGGGTTCGGATCGCGGCGTTCCCTTCCATTTATGCAACCAAGCTAGTAACGGGGCGATATACGTTTGAGCATCTGTTGTGGCCATTTCAGCGTGAGGTACGGTGCAGCCCCAG
>JAJAVP010000277.1:7642-18914 GCA_020740425.3 Heterorhabditis indica | reverse complement strand
TAATACTCTGGGGATCACCTAGAATAAGATGAGAGTCATATCCTTTAAGATTGTGAAAGAATACTGGAATAAAGTTATTCTTCTTTTTCTTCAGATTACACTGACCACATAGAGGTCCACGATATTCACCAGTCCAATGATCATGATCTTTCACTTTAGTTGTTTCATATCCGAGTTGTCAAAAAGAACATCACAATTAGGACAACTACTACATGCATGGAACTCTTCCTCTTCTTCTGAAGTCAANGGATAAATTCCCTTTTTCCTCATGGTTTCAAAAGTGTCGTTATTCTTTGAATTGGTCTTCAAATTTGAGTAATAATCTTTGGAAATATTCATTTGTTCATTTTCTAGGTTTTCTGATAATTTATCTAATGATGACAACATGAAACACATTGAATCTAGAAATCTAACTTCACATCCATCCCAAACATTTTCAGTTAAAGAAGGTAAATTATAACTAAAGCTTATAAACTTTTCAGCATTGCAAGAAATGTTCGTTACATCAACATTATGTTTTTTTAGAAACTTAATACTCTGGGGATCACCTAGAATAAGATGAGAGTCATATCCTTTAAGATTGTGAAAGAATACTGGAATAAAGTTATTCTTCTTTTNTTGTTTCATATCCGAGTTGTCAAAAAGAACATCACAATTAGGACAACTACTACATGCATGGAACTCTTCCTCTTCTTCTGAAGTCAAATGTCTACAAGCAATATCTCCCTTGCTCATAAGAGTGTGAACAATGGCAATAATTGATGTATTAAACTCTAATGCAGCATTATAACCACCATAAGCCTTGATATCATAGATACTTTTAGTATAAGAGTCAACCACAAGGATACGGTATGCAGATGGAATATGTTTTCCTATATTCGCAGTCCATTTGTCGTTGACTTCTTTATTATGAATTTTCTCTATCAAACTTCCAAAATCTGAATGAATAACGAATCGATGTTTTTGAGTATTTTGAACATTTTTGAACTGAATGCATTCTTTGCGAGATAATTCATGTTGAGTCGGAGGAGTGCTATTACAATTATCAAAATGTCTATCTAACTTTTCTTGATTATAATAATATGATTTTGTAGACGTTGTTATCATAAAGATGTTATCTTCCTTATTTCTACTCAAAAGTCTATTTAAGTTTGCGATAAGACTAAAATGACCACTACCTTCTGAGTCTTCATTATGAAAAAGGTTAACAATTCTTTCTTTTTCACATTTATAAGTTGAATGGTATATTTTGAGTATTCTATGTTCATAATCTGTGGACGTTGGTTCATAATTATTTCTCAATTGGACACAATCAGGAATGCGTATAAGTATACACTTGTGATTGACACTTATATTATTCATAACTTCAAACTTTTTGATATCTTCAAATTTAAAAGGAAAATCTAATTCATCAAAGTCTAATTCATTCTCAAAAGGTGTATATTTAGTAACTCTTTCTTTATCTCTAGTAGCAGGATGCAAATGGGCTAGAATACACCACTTGAAACACATATTGTCTTTATTCTTAATATTTATAACTGCTTTTTTCCTTTTTACATATTCTGGATTATGGATTATTCTTCGAGGAGAATAACGTAGTCAGGATCAAACTTTGTATCAGTTAGAGTTTTTAGACCAATAGTGATTAGGACTTCGTACTACCTCTCTATTTTCTACATCATTCACTAAAGTTTCACATGCTGCTTGGTAGTATTCTTCTCTACTTTCACCAGAATGTAAAAGTTGAGCTGTAGAGTCAACATGAAACTTTGATGGACAAGTAGAATCAGGCTTCNCTACAGTATTTTGCTTCTTCTTGAGAAAAGAAGTCAATCTCTTTTTTACAAGATCCATGTAAAATTCAATACCTTTCTCTTCGATCAATTCAAAAGGATCTTCTAGGAAATCTTTGTTATTCTTGCTTCTGTAATTTGTTACTCTTGAATTAGCATTCTCTCTATCTTCTAGATCAGTAAAAATTAAATCATCAAAAGGAAAAATCTCATCTGGAGGTGGGAAAGGATTTACTTCTTGAGAATGATCAATAATAAATTGCTTCATTTCATCCACCTTCATCTTTTTCATTTGAGCATCAGTCATTAGTAATTTTTTCTTTTTATTTATTTTTCTAACTTGACGGAGTAGATCATCTCTCGACATTGTCAGATGATTTTTCTCAAAGAGTATTACTTTTTCACTTTATCAATGGTAATGAAGTTTCCGATTTATTAGAAAAAAAATTATTGAAGATTTTTGATTTTTCTCAAAACTCAGTTAATCTTTAATTCTCTCACTAAAGCAATAAAATCANATAAAATCAATCATTTCTCTCTTTCTCATTTTCTGAACTTCTCGAGCTTTCAGAATCATGGCACGTAATTTATTATTCATATCAAAACGTTCTTTACGAACTTCATCTCTACTCATTTTCTTTAAAGCATCAATGCTTTTCACATTCTCACCATTCTGATCTTCAGAATGTTTCAGAAGAGTATACATTTATAAAATAAAAAAAACTTCAAGAAAAATAAAAGAAGATAGAATAAAAGATCACAAATCATTGTCGAGGATTCCATTGATCACCTAATTCATCATTTCGTAATTCAAGGTATTGAAGAATGCTATGATTATACTCTGACATGTCTTCAGGAAGTTGTTCTAAGCCAATGCTATCAGAATTATAATAGGTATTGCAAATATCGAAACTGAGTAAATCTAAACGATTGTACAATATATGTATTCTATTTACTTCATCAATTCTTTTTATATCGAGTTTAGGAATTTCTGCATGTCAATTGTTCGAATCTGAGCAAGTCTTTCTAAAGATATTTTATCTTCTTCTCTTTGTTTATTTTCAAGATCTTCAATATATTTTTCGTATGATCCACATTTCTTGAATCTTATATCGAAGTAGTGCTCATCAAGACATGAACAATGATAAGAAGCATTCAATTGTTCAACACTAAGAAGTGGAGTCTCTGTATTTGGATATCTTTTCAAGTATCCTTCCAAGAATTTTCCAGTTTGCATTACAATTTGTTCAATAAAATCCTTATACACTTCTGAATAATCATCACCAAGTATAAAGATAGTTCTAGAAGTAACATTAGTTTTATGGTCCCATCCATTCGGAAAGCTTAATTGCAGTGAGAACTTTATTCTTGTATTTCTATCATTGAAAAGGTCTCTAAATACTAAATCCTCTTTTTCTAAAAGAAAAGATCTGATTCGTTCTTCAAATTGATAATAGTTTACTTTTCCATTTTATTTCTATAGTCACTTGAATAAATACTTTCTAAATCTTTAAGATTTTCTTTCTTTTTCCTATAATGAGTATAACATGAAGCAGACATATGTTTATCAATAAAATCTAACATTTCTTTTCTATTCATTTTGGTCTTAATAAATTCTTTTACATTTTTCTTATCCATTACACTATTCCTATCGATTTGTCTAATTTCTCTAATACCTTTTCTACCCAATAATTTCATAAGATTTACAACTTGAAGACTCAGGATATCATCTTCCATAATAGTATTTCTATATTTCATAATTTTCTCAATAACATCATAACAAAGTTGAACCATAATTATTCCACTTCTAGAAAGCTCTGCTTTCGCTCGCTAAGTTTAATTACTTTTTCAATTTTTACAGCTGGTAACAACGTTTCCGATTTATTATAAATAAATTTTATCAAGCTTTTTAGAAGTCTTACTTTTTGAAATATCAATCCTCTGGATCTCAGTTTCCTAAAGGTCTTTGATTTTATTTTAAATAGTAAATTTAATCATAAATATGATGTCTCTCAATTTGGTAGAAATCTATGATCCTCGAAAAAGGAATGAAATTGTTCAATCTTTTCTAAAAAATAGAAAAGAACACAAATTCAAAAATTTACAAGAACGCTCCGACTTAGAAAACGTAGAAGATCCCCGTATAGAAGTATTCAAACCAATACTAGAATCAAATAAGAAACTACAAGAAGAAATTATAGATGAAAAGAATAAGATAGTCCAAACTCTTAATAGTCTCAAAGGAGTAACACAGCAACAACAAATTCTACCTCCTCAAACACACAAGCAAATCCACAAAAGTCCAAACAAATCGTTATCTCCATCATTCAAACCAGAAGCTCAAGAAAGCAAAGATTCTATAATAAAAGTAAGTAATCTAATTGCAACTCATCTTCAAGATCCTGGAGATAAAAGTAGTGCTGGATACTCGATACGGTATAACAGTGGTTATAAAGGGTATTCAATTGGGAACAAGAAGTAATTCTTGGTGGGAATACTCTGTGTGTTGATAATGTAGAACATATTGCTTCTCCCGGACTTATGGAATTATTAACGAAGAAATCTCCAGATATTAGTAAAATTCAGAAAGAAGATACTCAAAATTATCGTGATATCTTATTATGCTCGAAGGCTTTGTATCAAGGATTTGATAAAAGTAGTAAGAGATATAATGCTGATGCTAGTGATAAATGGAATTCATTAAGGAAAATTATTTTGTTCCCAAAGGTCAACCTACTGAAAGTAGTGTTACTAAGAATTCACAATCCAAGGTAGTAGTATATCTCGAGTCTTTGATTTCCTACCAGAAGATATAAATGCTCTTATGGATTCATTACAACTTTCTATAGGTTCTTATCAAGCTGGAAATAATGGAGAATATAATAAGACTCATGCTATTTTAGATGAACTTATTAGAAAGAAAAAGATAAAAAAGAAAGATTTACCAAGTATTTATTTAGGTATTGGTCTTTAAGGCCCTTTAAGGGACAGGTGAACTTATGTGTCTATATTTATTAGTGAGATCTTTAAATGATTTGGGTTTCTGTGTATTTACATCTACTAAATCATTCTTATCATTGGAGTCTAAAGGATCTCCTTCCGATTCACTTGTGAAATTTAAAGGTCTTAATACAAATTTAGATGTATGTCTTCCTGTTGAATCTCTGGGTATAACAACATTAAACACTTTGACATTATGTGGAATGTTGTACAACTTCAACTACTTTTTTATAGTCTTAGGATTAACACATATTCTTTTTGAAAAGATGATATACTGTTCTTTGTGAAATCATATTCTTTCAATTTTTTTATTAGTTGGTTGATTTCCATTAGTCTTTTTCACTTCTAGGAAGCTTTGCTTTCGCTGCTATTTATAAAAGAAATTTTTTACCAAATACTTAATACCTAATACTAAGTACCTTACCAAATTCCTAAATCCATACCTAATACCTTACCAAATTCCTTACCAAAGGTCTCCTACGGATTCACTTGTGAATTCTCATATTCCTTTGAAAAAATTCTGGAAAAAAATTTCTTGTATAAATTGTGAAATACCAAAAGGTATAAATGGAGAAGTCAATGCAATTATTTTTACCTTCAGATGATGAGTTAGATGGTTTAGATAAGATAATAAATGAAATACCTGAAATACAAGATATGATATCATCAAGTTCATATTCATTAGATCAAATCATCAATGGGATTGATACACTAAAAATATTAGATAATCATATGAAGCTTTTTGCTAAACAAGTTTTTGTAGATTTACAAAAATCATTTCTATCTAATCAAGTATATAAATACAAGTCTTTCAAAAACCAAGAAATCATAGAACAATTACTAGAACGAGAAAAACAATATAAATCTATAATTCAAAAACAATCCGAGAAGCATAATGACTCTGCTGGTTTAGATGAAATGAATAAAATGCTTAGTACTTTGGTTATTAAACCTGACAAAGATCAAAAACTATCAAAATATACTTCTAAGAAAATGAAAGATCTCAAAAGTTTTGATGACTTTCAACCTATCTTTCAAGTAGAAGGTTCAAAAGAATATACAAAAGAAGAATTAAGTAATATGAAAAGTAATCCTAAAAAAGGTCCTATGTTCAAAGGAGTTAAAAGTATAAATATCAAGAATTCAAAAGAAGATACTATTGTAATCAAAAAGTGAAACTTTTCTAGGTTTCTTTCAGAAATCGTAATCAAACAGTGAAACTTTTCTAAATTTACAAAATGAATCAAAAAGTGATTAGAAGAAATAAAAATACTTCAAACACTTTCTAAATTTCCCTTCATCAAGATCACTTGTCTTATCAATTGTCAAAAAATTATATTTTTTACTCCATATTTCTCTTGTAAATTCAAGAAATTCTTCTTTTTTAATTTCACTACAATGATCCCTGTATATGTAATCGAGATTTAGTTTATCTTGTGGAAATAGTATAAAGAAGTTAGCATTCTCTCTAATTGCATTCTTTGGAAGCTTTATATAATTTTGAGAAATGTAAAAACAATCTACCCGAGTGTCTACCTCTAGTATAATATTGTTCTATCTTATNTATTTTGCTTCTCAAGCATTAGATCATCGAAAACTACTAGAGTCTTAAGAGAAGGATCAATTGAACTAGGACCTGGAATATCTTCTATTTTCTCGGATGTGAAAACATCAATGATTCTTTGAGGATTTTCTTTTTCTTCGATTATGAAATCCTGACTTTTAAAACACTTTGTAATTTCTTTTTCACTCAGACCCTCATTAAAGCCATCAATCAGAGCTTGATAACTGGGTTGGAATAATGTTGTACTAAAGATATAAAGATTATTGTAATCTAGGTACTCAATGCCATTAGGTGAGTCTAAAAGTAAATTCATGAGCAAATTTGTCTTTCCACATCCACTCTTTCCAATAATACATCTTCTTATACTTTGAGGAAGTAAAGGATTATTATTTCTTTCTGGGTAATAATTTTTGACAGAATAATCACTGAATTCACTCATTGTCAGCAAAAAGCAAAAAAAATTTTCCAGAAGTATCAATTTAAAATCTTGAAAAATGTTAAGATAAAACAAATTATATAAATAAATTGCTTACGCAATGACTAGCCTTTTCCTGAATTTATACCGTACTAATGGGAAAACATTTCAATTCGATTTTCCTCAAGACTTCAAGGCAAATAGTATTGCTGTTGTGAAAATTGATGGGAGTTTAGATACTTCTAATACTTCGAGTGCGTCAAGTGGTTTCATTTGTCTATCACGCAATCTTATTTGTGATACTTTCCTCAGTGGAAGACAATCCAACATCATAACAAAATTCCCAATTCTTGGTTCTAAAGGATCTGCAAGACATTCACCTAGTGAAGGAGTTAAATATGAACCAATAAACTTGATTTACCACCGTTGTGTAAATAATTGTAATACTTTAGCATTAAAATTGGTAGATGGAAACAACAACCTTATTGATTTTAACAAATGTGGTCTTCATGTTGAATTAAATTTAAAATAATTGAATTAAATTCTCTTGAATCCTGATCCTTTCTGTAAGCCTCTGAGGAAGGCTGCATTCTTTGGATTCAATCTTTCACCTTTGGATTTATTTGGATTCAGTCTTTCAGATTTATTTGGAATTAAACTTCCTCCAGTTTTTATCAATCCTTCGGATCTAGGAATTTTTAATTCTACCAATCCTTCACTACCTCTGGGTCTTGCAGATCCTTCAGCATTTTCAACTTTTTTATTTTCTATTATTCCTGCAGTCTCTGAAGTATTAGGAATTTTTAATTCTACTAATTCTATTTTATCTTTTTCTTTTGGAGTAATAATACTATAGCATAAAGTTGAATTTCCAGAATTGAAGAATCGCATTACGTTTTTGCAGAGCAAAACCTGGTGAATTCCAAAGGAAGATTCTTACTACAATTTATATGAAATTTAATTTATTAATGAAAAAATAAATAAAATAATCAATCAATCTTTCAGATCTAGAAATCAAAGATTTTAATCTGCAACTAAAGACCTTCTATGTCCATTTCTGAAATCATTGAATTCTTGCAGTTCGAGATCATTATTTCCTCGTGTATAATTTCTGTTTTTAAATTTTCTATTAACGAATCCTTCTGATTTAAAAAAGGTTTTAGGAGAAAGAATCATCCATACACTCCTAATTATAAATATATAAACAAGTGTTACTCCTAGGGTTACATAAATCCTCCAAATTTTTGTGAAATACTTCTGGAAAAAGCTATCAACTTCATCTAATATTTCATGAGGAATCATGCCGTCTTGACTATTTGAGTGCAACTGAATGCTAGTATCAGCTTTTTCACGCATCTCATTTATTAGTTCTTCTTCAATATTGTCTTAGTATCCATAAGAATGTGTTCATGGAAGATTACTTTGTTATCTAAGAAATTTAGATTGAATTCTTCAAAGCTCTTCAGATTCGTTATGCTGTCCTTGCTAGGGTGGAATTTTGGATGCTTAATGACTTCGTCAGAAATTATTCCTCCTTCACTACTTTGTGAGTAATACCAAATTTTATCTGAATTCTTTATTCTAATAGGAATTTGTCCTTGAGTGAGAGCTAAACTTGTCTTGAATCCATCGAAATGAGTGAGATCAATGAATTCAATTTCTTCATTTTCTAAAGATTTGCAAAATGTGACTTGGACTATTCCTAAAGAATCTAAATCATTTTCGGAAATTATTTTGACTCTAATTGCTGAATGATTTAGTTGTTTTTGAATATATCTTCTAGGATTTTCTCTTATTAAGCTTTCAAGAAGGGAAGTGTGTTGATTAAACATATCACACATTACTTCGGTTGTATGTCTTAGTAGATTATTGGATTTGTTTTCAAGGTATTGAAACTCTCCAGCAGCTTGAAAATCTGAGTAAACTTGTCTTCTTGTTCTATTAATTTTTTTATATTTTCTATTTTCCAAATCTTCTAGAGCATATTTAGCAAATTTAGTAATGTATTCATCATAACTTGGAAAATTATCACAGGCTTCTCTAGTTTTTATGAAATCCTTGATTTCTAGATCTTTTGATTTTATGTAAACTTCATAACTTGGTACCTTGAGACAATCATTTTTAATTTTTGAGTATTCTTCATAAGTTGGTAATGGAAAAGGTTCTTCTAAATTTTCTTCATCTTTATTAGATCTTTTTGTTCTATCAGTTCTATTGTCTTGTGGATTATTATTATTAGAAGTATTATTATTACTTTCTTGATCTTTGAGTCTTGCTAGTCTTTCTATTTTTTCCTGTTTCCTTTTCTCAAACTCAAAATGTTGTTTCATTTTTTCTTCTCTCCGCCTTTCAAACTCTTTACGATCAGCTTCGTATTTATCTCTTACTTCTTTGTCCCTTCTTATTTGTTGCTCACGAAGTTCCCGATCCTTTTGGATTTCTCGTTGTCTTTTATAATATTCTTCTCTTTCTCTATCTTCAGATCTAGGAGTTTGTGACACTGATGAAGAAGTAAGAGCTTGTGGGATAGGTAGCTTATTCATCACAAGCTTACGTACTGCAAATCCTTCTTCACTAATTAAGAGATCAAGATTACAATCTCTCACCATTTTATTTCCTTTAAGTTCTAAAGCTATTTGATTTTGACTATTAATCCAGAGACCATTATTCATGATTCCATCTAATTTTCCAATAGAAATGTATTGACAATTTTGATCTTTGTTGACATCCCAAACCATAATTTCATTAATCTTCCCAGGTTGACAAGAACCATCTTGATATTTACAATTACTTAAGTCGGATAGAACATTACTTGGAGTGCTTTGATTGAAATGAGAATACAGCTTAGTCTCAATAATAACACAATTTTCTTTGTAATATCTTTTTGGTGAGAATAAACTCGAAAATCTATTTGGATAATCTGCTTCGACTTTATTGTTTGTACTCCAAATCCCACTGCTTGCAGCTTTCGTTAAAGTACCGTAACCACATTTCTTATTTGCAATCCATTCTCTACATTCTGCAAGACTCATAGAATGATGATTCNTCTCATTTTTACTATTAATCCATAATCCATTGTTATAAATTCCATCCTGCTCTCCAATCGAAATGTATTGACACTTCTGATCATTATTAACATCCCATACAATGAGTTCAATCTTTTTGATTTCACAGAAACCATCGGAATATTCACAATTATTCATGTCAGCTAAAACATTTGATGGACGACTTTGATTGGAATGCGAGTAAACTTTTGTCTCAATGATCACACAATTTTCNCTTGCAGCTTTCGTTAAAGTACCGTAACCACATTTCTTATTTGCAATCCATTCTCTACATTCTGCAAGACTCATAGAATGATGATTCAATTCCTTTTCTACTAGATGCTCATATCCTGAAAAATCTGTATACATCGATACTTCACTAACTAATTTCTTACACAATTTAGCTTCACTTGAGTATTCAATTATATTTGGCTTATAGACTTCATATCTAACCACTTCTGATTGACTATTTAATTGTCTATGATAATTACATTTATTTAATTTCGGAAGTTCGAAATATTGAACTGGAGCGCCAGGAGTACAAATGATAGGTTTAAGTTGAACATTACTAATTAGAAAAACAATGTATAAGAAAAACAAACATTGAATATTTTTCATATTATTTAAATAATACTATTTTTTTCAATTCGAAAAGTGACTGCTTCAGTAGAGAGTGTTGATAGAATTCTAATTGTAGACAATCCTATCATTCAAGATACATCAATTCAAAAAGAGAATCTAATTAGCATATTTCCTTCATCTGGATCTAGTTTGAATCAACATGGAGAGATAAATTTCATCATAGAAACTTGTGATCAATACCTTCTTCTTCATAAATCTTATATTTATTTAGAAGCTTCATTAACTAAATTAGACTCTAGTGCATTAAGTGATACAGATGAAGTGTCATTAGCCAACAATGGTCCTATGTTCCTATTCGATAGAGCAACTCATAGTATGGGTGGTATGCAAGTTGAGGATGTTATAGATCCTGGAAGAGCAACACTATTAAAGGGACTTTTAACCTACTCTTCGACGATGAACAAACAAAATACTTTTGGTTGGATCCTTGAGACTAAGGATATCATGACTTATAAAATTAATAAATACACTAAGAATAGAAAAGGATCTTTAACATTTTGCATTCCACTGACTCATATTTTCGGATTTGCTGAATGTTACAATCGAATAATTTATGGAAGAAAGCATCAATTATCACTCTATAGATCTCCAGAAAACAAGAATTCTTGTCTTTCTTCAGATCCGACTAAATTTACAGCTAAAATGACTATTAATAAACTACAATGGATAATTCCTAAAATTATTCCTAGTCTTGAAATGCAAAATAAGCTGTTGAATTTATTTGAAAGCAATAAATTAGTGCAAATGCCTTTTATATCTCGTCAATTTGAGAGCTATAATATTCCTAATGGAAACCGAGAGTTTACTTGGAAAT
>JAJAVP010000276.1:0-56382 GCA_020740425.3 Heterorhabditis indica | reverse complement strand
CTACAAATGATAATCACGTTTCATTAAGCTACCAAGTAGAATAATTCTACAACTAACTTCCTTAACACAAGACGGGACTGAGTGCCTGGCGGCAATCAATGTGCTCAAACGACGTTTGGGCGGAGCGTTGTCCAAGTAACACACAAACAAGCTCAGCTCGTCACGGGAATGAAATGGTTCAGATCCAAGCTACTTAACCTTCATCCTCTCCCACTTCTNCACAAAACAATACTAAGAATTACTATTGGATATTCAAGCAAAGTAGAAGCGAAATTGTATATATTCATACATATATAATAACGTTCATCATAACACTATGAGAACAAATTACAACTGAAGTTCAAAATCTATATTTGTAGCTCCTCCGAAAGTAGGCGCAGATGAGTTGGTGGAAATCATAGCCGGAAAAGCTGCTACCTTATCGTGCGATGTTGCTAACGAGGGAGATGACAAGATCACTGTGGTCTNAACACGGGGACATACACATGCATAGTGCGCAATTCCGCTGGAGAGAGCAAGAAGAACGTCCATGTTACTGTGCTTGGTAGACTTCTTTCGTTGTTCATTGCATGACTATGTAATCAATCTGCAAAATGTCCGTTCATCAGTTACTCCTAAATGCAGTTTTCCTTCGTTTTTAAACCGTTTACTGGAAACTAAAATCGCTAAATGACCTAGAACCTCCTGAGTTCATCGAAAAACAATTCAATCAAAATGTCCGTGTCATCAGTGGAAGCCCTCTAAGTCTAGCATGCCTTGTCAAAGGATTTCCAATGCCTGTGATTGAATGGAGAAGAGACGGCGAAACTATTACAGATAGAGTATTCAAGTGAGTTAAGAAGATAAATAGTGGCAATAGACTACAAGTTTATATTCTATCTGAGATATCGTAAAATATCCATATATTTCTCAGAGACAACGATCAACGCCTAACAATTGAGTCTCTAAGTAGTGCTACGAGTAGATTCACTTGTCTTGCATCAAACAAGGCCGGTTCGATAGCTCGGGACTTCTTTGTACAGGCCAGTGCCATAGAAGGCAGAAATCTACAGTGGTGCATAAAGAATAGTCTTAAATTTGCAATTTTAGAGCGTATCGCCTCCTAAAATATCTGATGCTGGTGATAGAACTGTGATTGAAGTTACTGAAGGACAAACTGCAACTCTGCAGTGTCCTGTGGATTCAGGAGGTGTAGACATCGAATGGAGGCGACAAGGTCGCACTATAGATGTAAATTCATCCTGATTTCAATGTNCATTTCAGAATTCCACTTCCCATTTCTTTCATAGGATTTCACAGAATTTTCTGGAACACTTTTGACTTTAGACTAATTTATATAATCATTCTCAAACTTTTAAAGGCATCAGACGTAATTTTCACTGTTGACAAGACACGTTTGGTGCTGGTCAATGCTCAGAAAGCTCACGAAGACACATTTACATGCATAGCCAAAAACAGCGCCGGTGAAGCGGCAAGAGAATTCGAAGTTGTGGTGCTGGGTTAGCTTCCTATTTCATAGCAAACAAAGTTCTTTTTTAAATGCTATGGTACTCTATTGCAGCTATATTATCTACAACAATTATAGAATTAATATATAACAGGTAGTAAATTGTAATGAGATCTTAAGAAAACAATTTTTTAACATCCTAATTACTTACCAGCCCACTCAATAGATAGTTTTCAGCCAGAAATCGTCTAAGCATTTTCAGTCCCTCCTCGCATTAAAGGATTTCTGGTCGAAGATGTGGAGGTTGTAGAAGGGGAAGAAATAACACTTGACTGTGACAATGATGGTAGTCCAGAACCTGAAATTGAATGGACTATGGATGGGGGACCAATACCGTCTAGAGCTCAAGTAAGAGTATGAGTTTTTTAAAATCAAGCTTTGAAAGTTCAGTTTTTAGTTTTTGAAACATGTCCTATTTTAATAGTCTTCTATTCATCACATTATTCTAACTGTAAAACTTCATTTTTCCTTTAGTACACACCAACCTTAATAGGCATAATTCAGGGCCAGAGTACTATTTATATTCAGCTGCTCAACGGCGAAAGAACCATCGCAATGAATGGAGTGGATCGTTCCCATGCTGGCGTATACCGCTGTTTCTTGCACAACAAAGCTGGAACAACGGAGAAGACGTTCAATGTCAGGGTGATCGAGAAGCCAGAACTCGAAAAAACTCACGAGATAACTATCATAAAGGTTTGTTAGCCTTAGACAATGCCTAATGGCATGATTTCTAAGAAGTGTAAATTTGAGTAAATTGTCCGTTATAAGTTCTCGTACCTAATAATTCTTAATGACTACGAATTGATATGCGTCACGAAGTAGAAGGGAAAGTTTAAGGCGCTACATGTAGTATATCACGCTTTCCTTTCTGAAGTACATCAAGGCGACTGCATGGGGTTTCACAGAAAGAATTAAGGTGAACCTTTCACGTCCGGTTACTGTGGAATGTCCTGTAAAGGACCCAATAGGCGTTGAACTTGCGTGGGCCAAACACCAGCTGCCGGTGATCAGCGGAATGGATAACCTACAGGTGCTTCAATACATGCTATTGTTTTTGACTCAAGTAATATTCAGGCTAAGGAAGAGGAATTCTGATTTAATTCGTATTTTAATAACGGTAGCTTAATAGACAAAAATAAATATAAAACAAGTAGTCCGTTGGAATCTACTTAGAACGATAGATTATAGATCTTAGTAATAAGTCATTATGCTCATTACTTTAAGATACGGAAGGTAGTTATCTTTTACTAGGAATCAGGCTGGTTGAAGTTTGACGAAGTAAAGTGACTTCTATATTTTCCGCAGGTTCTTTCCGGTGGTCGTCACCTTCATATTCCATCTGTCCAACTAAGTGATGAAGGGACATTTACATGCACTGCTAGAAATGAGGCTGGGGAAGCGACAAAGAGCTATAAGCTCATTGTTCAGGGTAAGTCAACACCTCTCCATTCATTGTGTTCATTTCGTTAGCCTATAAGATTGTAATGGATATGGCTCCTACATGCACAGAACGAGCGCTGAAAACATGGGAATTACAAAATGGTGGCGTAAAATAAATGTAAACTCAATAACAGTATTTATGCGACTGCAGGATAATTAGTAATAATTCCGATATTAGTTTACATAAGCACCTCAAGAGGGTCCTACTTTGACATTCTGCCACATGTATTTTAAAGGGTAACTAGTGGTTTGGAGCTTTTCATTAACAAAACGACTCTAATATTAAGAATAATTACACGAGTTTCAGTAGCCACAAAAATAGTAATAACCCAGAAAAGAGTTTTCTTTGTTTTGAAGCCCTGAATATTATGAGAATTTATTCTTAGCATTTCAAATCATAATTACACAATCCGTAATTTAAAATATGAAGTCCAAGTTACTTTCAGTCCTAGCATGTAATCAATGCGTTTATAAATGAGAAGGAACTTACAAATATTAGGATGTAAATGAGCACAATTGCCATAATGCTTAATTAGAAAATATACTGTCCAAGTCTACCAACAACAATTCCATAGTCCCGCCCACAATCATCAACGAAGGCGGAGAGTACATGGTGATTGAGAACAACTCCCTCGTTTTGCCGTGCGAGGTTGACGGGAGTCCTAAGCCTACTATTGTATGGACTAAGGTACTTGTGATATCATTACTGAAATAAAATAAGCACTTCTCCAAATTAGGCTCTCGAAAAACTATTAAAAAGACTGAGTAAATAGTTTGTATTTTTCGTGAATAGGTTCTTCTCCAAATTGGTTATCTAAAATTTCCTGCATAATATTACACGCTAACAAATCAGTTTTGCAGAAATAAAATTTGAATATCAAATTAGCAAATTATTAGGGAAAAAAAGTTTAAATCAAAGTGTGCAAAACCTCAAATTGAGATTATGAGGTTTTAAAAGACGTAATATCATTACTATTAGGACGGACGACCAATGTCTGACTTAAAGTCAGTTCGGATACTCTCAGAAGGGCAGCAGTTCAAGATTATCCATGCTGAAACCAGTGAGTTAAGCATGCTATGCAAAAGCAAGGTGAAGCTTAAACCGATACCTCGCTTTTAGTACTGGTGCCAGTGCTATTTTCACTATTTTACTCAATCACAACACTTCTTGTTGGTCTCTCATTAAGCCCACTATATTTCGTAGTGGATAGCATGACTTAGTTGTGAAAATATCATGTTGAGTTTCTTGTAAACTATAGTTTGTGGCCATTTAAACAAATTGTTGGGGTTTATCTCATTGAAGTTTCATGCATAGAACATCAGTAGTGGCAAATTCTTAGGTCACCGTGGTTCATATGTGTGTCACGCTAAAAATGATGTCGGGAGTGCAGAAATTAACTTCGACGTTGATGTAATTAGTGGGTCCACAGCATCTTTTTTTATTATTATTATTAAGCTTGAAGTCAGATTATGATGTGACTATTCTAGAGAGTAAAATTCTTAATTTTTTAAATTCTATGTTTGTTAGCTCGTCCTTCTGTGGTTCGTGGTATCAAAGACACAGTAGAAGTGGTGCAGGGTGAAACTGCCCACTTTCGTTGTCCAATTGCTGAAAAAAAATTCAAAGGACATATTACTTGGTATTGTTGATAAATCATCTTTTCATGAATCGTATTTTGAAAGCCAAGCATTTTGTACTAATCTATATATTCTCTATAATTAATGGTATATATAATGCAATATGGCTAAATACAAATAGTGCAAAATTATTTACAGGCTCTATGACTTCAAACCAATTCCTTCTAGTAACTACCGTATTACTAAAGGACAAAATGACAGACGTCTCAATTTACTGAAGTATGTATTTTTCTTGAAAACAATCAACAAAAACTTATAAGCAGGATGTAAATTACAACTACTTTGATAATATTATGGATCTCGATATGAGATAAATTACATTCCGATATAAGTGTAGAATTAGAAAAATATATGTAGCCATGTTTTATAAGCTCCCGAATGATTAAACAGTAGTCTTTTTAACTCATCTTTTCCTTCTAAACTATTATATACTGTTAGGATAAATCACTCTATAAAATCCTTCCATTAAAGAAGTTCTATGTGAATGAGTAGAAAATCACAATTGAAGATTATTTAGCTGGTTATCGATTTTGAGTCAATGATCTGAAGTCAATCAACTACTTTTAAGTTTCTGTACAGCCAGTATGACTTTGAAAGAGTTACTCGTTTATTGCCTAACTCCAAATAAAAAGTTAGCAAAACGTAGAAATCTACGAAGTAAGCAGAAAATTTTCATAAACAATTGAATTTTTAGTGCAACTATAGCAGACGAAGGAGGATATAGTTGTCGAATAAAGAACGACGCAGGAGAAACTAGGGTTGACTATAAGTTGGTTGTTTTGGTGCCACCAAGTATCGTCATGTTAGACAAGGATAAAAACAGGTGAATTTGACTCAAAATCATGCTTTTTAGAATTGTTCGAAATAATGTTTGCCTAATCAACTCTCACGTGGAGCAAATTTAATTCGTATTAATAGGTGGACAAATAAAACATTTAATGCATTGCAGCTTTATCCAAACCTAGCAAAATTAATCGTTTAGAAGCGTTTCTAAGGCTTATTTCTCTAGCTTTTCAACTGTCTGACTTCATTAGCATATATGACTAAAGCAAAATTATCAACTTCCTTACTTTCACGTTTATTCATTAGTATTTAGAAATATTTGTTATTGCATTTTTGTCACTATAAGTGGATTTGTTAAGTATTCAACATTTTTCACTGTTTTAAAGTAGTGTTGTATCACAGGAGCACACGTATCCTTCTCTTTGTGAACTACCCTTCTCCTGATTGTAGATGTTCATACCCAACTAAACCCATTTTAATGAAAATATTTTCCCATATCAGAGCTTTTTAGATAATTTTTAAAAACTATATAGCACTTATTATTTTAAATTTTGTCCTCGTCATAACATAAAAATTACGTCTTCGCTAAACAAATGCAAAGATTAACCGATGATATGCATCCACAAAAATTGTTTATAATTACGTTATGTTAATGGACATTTCTCTATGCCCTATTTCTGGATCAAAATCTCTCCCTTTGTTAGTTATTCCTACTGGAAAAACTCCCAAACTAGTGTTTAGAAGAAATATTTCATAAAACGAGAAAATTTTAAGAAAAATGTTTTCGAAACAAGATTATTTCTAGAACAGTGGTCGAGAATGAGTCCGTAACTCTCTCTTGTCCTGCCACAGGAAAGCCGGAACCGATTATTACTTGGTTAAAAGATGGAGAAACTCTGCATGCTGAAAATATTAGTAATGTAATAAAATCAGCAGTTATGAAAGGAACTGAGATCAAGATCGCAAGAGCTAAGGTAAGAAACTTCACACATACTTAGCTAATGTACCAATTAATTGCATTAAAGGGTGAAATACATTCAAAGACCTTTTAACGTAAAATAAAAGAGTATCAAATCAATTATTACGAAATTAAAGTAGATGCATTATTTGTAGGATATTTAATTAATAGATTTTAATTAATTTAACAGATCCACTGTGTGATCCTACTAAGGCGAATATAACCAGTACATACATTTGATTTTTCTCCCAACAAACCAAACCTTCGAACCATAATAAGTAAATAGTGAGTGCCGATAATGGAAAAAATTCACTCGTATAGTTTAAATTTCTTGTACGTGATAAGAGACCAGTCTAGCAGAAAGTCTAGAAAGATTTATCTAAAGTTGTAGTAAATAGCAATGGATTTTTAGTAAGATCACTGTTAAGTTAAACTGAGAGTGACATAATTCGATGATTTAGTCTGCGATGTCCGGACGATTCACTTGCGAAGCTTCAAATACGGTGGGAACCACTGAACAAGATGTGCTTTTAAATGTCATGAGTAAGTCTGCTACTGAAATCAATAAGCAATTTTTCTATGAGAAATATTAATAAAAGTGTTAGTATACAATTAGTTCTACGACTGTTATATTTTACGTTTAGGAATCTTCACACTAATAATACTTTCATCAAAAGCATTTGTTAAGTTTTTAACTGAAATAAGATAGATTTTAATTAGTTTAATTGTGAAAATTCGAAGTTAATCCTTTTGCTAAGCCTATAATATAGATCTCCAAATTTCCAGCTCCACCACGAATAGAGCGTGAGGGAATTCCAACCGATATTGAAGATGTAGAAGACAGAACCATTACACTTTCATGCCCAGTTTATGGTACGCCAACTCCATCAGTCACTTGGCTTAAGGTATGCTTTACTTAAGACATCTTATGAGCTATTCCTGCTTATTTAAGTCTGCTTTTAGCTAAAATAATCCGATATTTTTATATTATTAATTTTTATTGATTCAAAATATCTACGTCCTACAATTAGTTCTACGAATTTTATATTGTTCGTTATTCACACTGATTACACAATCATCACCTAGACTATTAAATAGGGAACATAAGAGAAAGAGGTTTATTAATAAAGGTCAAACAGTAATACATGAGGAACTAGAGATAATGAATAATCATCTAAAAACAAATACATTAGCAAAATGGAATCAATTTTGCAAACATGTTTTTAGGCTGGTCGTCCTCTTGATCAACATCTAAATATAAAAACATCAGCTAATGGTCAAAAGTTGTACTTCCTGAGACTAAAGAAAGATGACGCAGATAGGTTTGTAATATAACTTGTCAAATGATGAAAATGCGACATTTATAAACTTATTCCATAAACATTCCTTATTATGTACTAACTAGATATATTTCTTTTTTTCTTGCTATGAATTTCAGAAAATTCTGGTTTGCATAATTTTTCCTGGTATTTCCTACATTCTCAGGATATAATTGTGTTATAGATACACTTGTGTTGCTAAGAACGCTGCTGGAGAAGATAAACGAGATTTCAACGTCAAACTACTCGGTCAGTGTTCTTAAATATACTACTAGCTTTGCTTCACATAGACTGAATTTACTTAAGTGTGGGGTGAAACATTTACTTTTAATGATTCAGTTGTTTACAAACTAATAAAATAGTTAACAGCAGTATTTCAATAAGTAAAAGATCTATCAGGTGATTTGTAGTTTGCCAAGATAGCAACATTTATTTATCCTGAAGAGTACAAAGAATTTCATCCTATTTTGCTTATTATAGAGATGGCTTTGTAATAAAAATAATATAGACCCAGGAATACACTAACTGACATAAACGTCAACATGTAATATAATCGTTGTCCAGAAGCGCCTTCATTCGAAGGTCCTAACCTTGTCCGCCGTGTACAGGTAAACGCCGGAAAGCCATCTGTCCTCAATTGTCCTGCAAGTGGTTCCCCACCGCCTGCCATCACTTGGTAAGCAATTTTCTCTTATTTCTGTTGATTTTATTTTATTCCCTGATTTCCGTCGGAATAAAGTGGTAGGTACGTTTACGTTATAAATGAAATCATACCCAGTGGAATCATTTAATAGCTTTTAATCCCTTAATATAAATCTATATAACTATTTTAATGAATAAGAAGCTAAGTTTTCGACTAATGCAAATATTTCATATGATTATCGTAATCTAAGCGATTATAAAGCTATTTTCGTATTATACAAATATTTTCTTAAGCACAATTATTGTAGCAAAGTACTTTTAACATAAAAGTGGTTTTTGTAATTTCTGAACACTATAAAGTTAAACCAAAAATTATATTTGAATGTGTACTCAATTCTTAATACCAAATATATTTTATACAGTTTTAATAATTAAAACAATTTTTGGAAGTGTTATCATTGAATGTGTCCTTTTAATTTTAGGCTAAAAGATGGCAAAACCATTCTTCCATCTGCTCGCCATGTTTTTCTTGACGGGGGAAGACAACTCCAGATTAGCAATACGCAGTTAGACGACAAAGCCAGGTGAACCAGCTATGTAATTTGATATATGTAAAGTCATTTGTAGGAGAATTATTGGTTGTGGAAATGAATTTGGTATACAAAAAGCATAACAGGTATACATGCGTTTTCCTTTGTTAACCACTATTAGGTTTTCAAATACACTTTTTCCACTTTTAAGATTGAATTCTCCGCCAACAACTATAGCTAAAATATTTAATAATTGCCTTAGATACACGTGTATTGCAACAAACGCAGTTGGATCAGACGACCTTGAAACGAGCCTACACGTCGTGTCTGTTCCTGTCGTCTTAGGAGAAAAGCAGGAAAAGCTAGAGGTTATCGAGAATTTCCGCCAAGATCTTATCTGTGAGGTAAATATAGTATGGCCTTTACTATGCAAATTTTTTTGGCTTGTTTATTAGGATTTCTATTATTTCAAAAAATTGTTTTAACTGATTTGGATTTAATTATTCAACAAAGATGTATATATAGTTAAACGAAACCGAAACTCCTGTTGATATCGAGTGGCAAAAAGCCGGTCAGTCCATCACACAAGAGACTCTAAGAGGAGACAGTTATCTACAGGTACTATTTTTGCTATTTGGTTTTCGTTCCTAGTATATGACAGACTATTTGAGTTCCAGTGAATAATTTATATGAAAGTTTGTTATTGCACTAATGTTAAATTATATGGCATTGTCAAACTTTGGAATACTGGATGCCTGAAAGGAAAAAGGAAAGAAAGAATGTAGAGAAACATTTCAATTTTCGTTTTTGTTCTTTTCTAAAATATTAGCCATTAGGAATTTTTGTTATTGGATGGGTAAGGAATAGGCTTCATATCGTTTGTTTGTAAATTAGATAATGCGGCTCCGATGCTTAACGACGCACTAATGGCGTTAAAAACGAGTAAAATAGGCCCATCATAGATGAATTAAAATTGCTGGTTTAATACAAGAGATTCCCGAATATATATTTATATTAAAATAAAAACTAGGCTGCAAGTCCCATAAGTAATAATTTTGAAAACTTATGTGTACGTTGTAATTGGTAAACTTTCAGATATCATCCTCTGGTAGAAGACTACACATTCTATCGTCACGGACATCTGATAGTGGAAGGTATATATTTTAATGTGGTAAAATAGCGCAAAATGTATTCTGGATGGAAGCAAATATATTTCATAAGAAAACAACTGAGGGAAAGTAAATGATTATTACCTTACATGCCTATGCATGTTCCAGACTTCAGAAGACTAGAGAATTGTCAGTTGGGTGTTTGAAAATACATATTATAAACGATCGAAAAACGATTATATATAAATCTTTCGCAAAATTAGGCGGTAACTTTACTAGTGCATTTGTTAGCAGACATAATTCTTGGGTGAGAGGTGAAACGATGTGCTTTGATTAGACAACCAATAATCGTACATGCCTAATAGTGTGATTTTCCCAGATCTTTGATGTGGGGAAATTGAAAATTAAACTAATTTCAAACTTACTTTGATCGTATTGTTTTGATGCAACTAAATGTTGGTTATTCAGGAGAACTATGATCGCATATGATTTCAGATATACTTGCATAGTGCGCAATGCTGCTGGTGAAACCCGGAAAACATTCGATTTAAAAGTTCTTGGTGTGTCTCATTAAATATTCAAAAAGCAATTAACATCGCATAAAACTGCTAGGTAATGAACTGATCAAAAAATAAAGACCTATTTCAGTTCCTGCTACTATTAGGGATTCATCATCATCTGAAACTCTGCAGACCGTTATTCCCGGTTCGAGGCTAAGTCTAGATTGTGATGTTGAGGGCAATCCAACTCCTAAGGTTTGTTACACCACCTAAATAATAAAATAGAGTAATACGTTTCAGATACCATATATTATGATATGTATTATTTTCAATGTGAGTCATGGAAGAGAGCCTATGTTTGCCGCTTCTGTATTTTCTTATTCGTCTGTTTGCTAATTTTTGTATCACACATGCTCACTTCCCTCGATTTTATTTTGCGAGAAGCAGTCGAAGGTTTAAACATTTCATGGGTTCATTGTTCCAGAAAACAATACAACAATACACAGCTTGTGTTATTGCAAAATATTGCACAGCAAATAGATTCATTTCGTATCAGTGAATATGAAAGGCATCATCACATGGACTAAATTGTTATAAATTAACAAATGACACTAATGGTTACATAGAACATTCATTTGAAATTTAAGGACCAGAATAGAAAGAGATCAACATACATAGTTTCTAACACAATATTTGTCTCTAAAACGGTTATAAATTCACATCCAGATCAATTGGTAACCTGAGGTATGAATGGATTTGCTCATTGAACATTCTACCCTTTTTGCTAATAATTCACTAGTATTTTTACCTTATACACTGAAAATTAGAGCATTTGATATAATTTATGTATTATTCAAGTGTCCTAATTGTTTGGGGACTACATCTGTCAGAGAAATAAACTTCAGATAAAAATAATTGCAAATTCTAGATCGTTTGGGTTCACGATGGAAAAGAATTGGAAGATGATAATAATGTAAAGATTGTTAATCAACGAAAAACGCTACTCATCAGTAACATAGATGGGGAAAGGGCCGGAAAATACACCTGTTATTCCAATAACGAAGCCGGTAAAGCATCCAGAGACTTTGTGGTTAGGCTGACAGGTTTGTTTTAAGGCTTAATTTATAGATATAATACTAGTTACAATAGCAGTGAATTTCGATGATAGGCAGTAAAGTGGACAACTAATTTTCTTAGACCAAGAACTAATGAATTAAGTAGGTACCCATATTAAGGAACGTTAATATAATGTGCATTTTTTTGCACCTATTAATCCCTATAAGCATTATATCCGTGTGAAAGAAAGATGGTTAAATTAATTTTCGAAAATAGTTTACTATAATTACTGCATATAAAATTCGCGTAAAATTTTTTTTACATTTCCAACATATAAGGCCTAAGCAAGTGACGCTGGAGGAATGAAGGCAAAGTATGGAGCCGTAATCAATCGATAATTTTAGATAACTGACCCATTATAGGACCACCTGTAATAGATCAAGGGCTAGAGAAACTAGATATGACTGTGGGAGATTCAATGACTTTAACATGTAAGGTGGTGTCTGGTACTGGAAATATTACTGTATCATGGATTGTTGATGGAAATCCCGTTTCCAATGGGGAGCTCAGTCCTACAGTCGAGGTAGCATTGATTTTTGTAATTTTTAAGTATTCTACATGGCAAATAGACATTTAGGTTATTGACCGCAAAGTGAAAATCACAAATGCTCGACTGAGTGACACAGCTAAATACATTTGTGTTGTACGAAATGAAGCCGGTGAAGCAAGAAAAACGTTTGACCTCTCAGTACTGGGTGAGTATAATCCTGCCTTTAGTTAATATAATGATATGTATATACAACTAAGTAGATTAGGCATTATTTTTTTAGGGAATACTTTAATGATTTTCAGAGGCCCCTCGGTTTTTGGATATAACAAACCGCAATCCGTCAATCATCGTAGGCCGACCTTTAGTACTAGACTGCTCAGTATCAGGAACACCTAAGCCGGTAATCACATGGATGAAAGTAGGTCATATCGAGTTTTATATTATTTGAATGATTCTTGTGGTCCTATTGAGATCAAATTATTCTATAAATATCGATCAATGGAAGCCGTCAAATATCATATCAGTTGATTACGGTTGTCTTAGAAATAAAAACTACCAATTCACCAAATAAATCGAAAAATAAAAGGGATAAACAGCACAAGTGCTGTTGTGCTAAGTGTGCACGACGCACACACTCCATACTTATTGCATGTTTTCCCGCCGGCGCACTCCAAGCCGACGCGCCAAATGGGTTTTTGAAATGAGTCCATTATCTTGTACTTTCGATAGGCATTTTGACAACGTCGATTAGCAGGCTTCTGGAATGTTGTCGCTTATCTATATTCCACTAGCATATATATGTACTTCATGAAATAAATTAAATAGAATATAAGTGAGGGTTGGATCATTACAATGAATAATCGCAATGTCTTTTCTTATCTAATCTTAACCAAATTCTTGCAAATTACTTTTTCTTTCTATATGTGGTGTATACTTTCCTACCGCATACAGCAAAATAGTGCGTTAATATTATATGATAAATTTCCTTCTAAACTCCCGTAGGCTTCGGAGCACAAATTTTCTAGTCAATTCCCTGATGCGTATCCAAGAGATTTAGCCTAAATTACACGTTACGTCTAGGATTGATGGGCCGCTCAACCGCTTGCAGATCCAATCTAAGAGGATAATAGGAAGACAGCTCATTCCATGACTAGGTGATATATAGCTTAATCCAAAATAATGAAAAGTTTGTTAAAATACGCAAAGTATACATAATTTATTCCTAATAGTTTCCGTATTTGAGTTTTTCTACCCTAAAAATACGCTGAGGTCAAAAAATGGGGGAAACAGAACTATTTACTTTAACCAGTTTATTATAGAACGCTTTCTAATCAATCGTAAGCGGTGTAGATGAATCATAAAAAAAGCCAATCATAGCCCTCATACAGGAAAGATGAAAATTGCAGTGATGTTCGTTCTCATGCAACGCGCCAATTTCTGATCCCAGCCGTCTTTGCACTGTACTGTATCTACCAAAACGATTATGTCTAACACTTAAATGTAGCGCAATCATATGCAAAAAGAATCATCTTTTTTCAGAAATTCACGTTGAAATGAGTTATACGCAATTAAAGCAAAGTAGGCGAAATGAGTTCTAAAAGGACTATATGATCGAAAATTTCAGAACTAATACTAATATTGTAGTTATGCTACAAAATTTAGTATTAATTTAAAATATAATTAAAGTGCACGAAATAGGCTTCTAGACCCCTGTATTCGTTTAACATTATGTGCTATATATTTACATAAATAATGCTTTTAAGCAAAACTAGGTTCTCATTTAGTTCATGTGATAACAATACTGTCGAACTTACCAAATTAAAATCGTAGCAGCAAAGTTGACACCTGTCTTCCGACGCAAATCCAGTGTCCTGGTCAATGGCCGGGCAATCGCACACCATGAGATGTGGCGCGAAACGCGCACAAGGGTTTTCGCATGTATTATCTACACAGAGCTTTTCCATTCTGAAACATAAACTACTTAATTTACACTTTTAAAAAATTGAAACAATAAAAATGCATCTTCATCAACATTCTTATTTATTTACCTGTTAAAGACTAACAATAAACTCTCGGACATTAGTGCTTAAACCTACAAGACCTATAGGCTTATTAGAAATGGTTATTTTTTAAGAATACATCTCAAGTAGGATTTATATATAGTCCTTAAATACCTAAAGTTTATTAAACCATGTTTCGTTAAGTATGCGTTTATTAATAGCTGTCACTGCAATATTTAAAACGGTAGTCACTTAATTATTAATTGCTCTTCTACTCCAGCTTCTGTTTATTCCAAATTCTCTATGGTTGCCCTTTCTATAGCGATATATGAAGAAAATAACTCGAGAAATATCACAGTCTAGTCGATTAGTATATTAGCGGAATAAGAAAGATCAACTGTCAATTGTATTCTAGACAAATGTTAGCTAGGAATATACATTATTTGTACTATAGCTAATCTTTACTTACTTGGTGACAAGTATACGCTGAAGCAATTAGTAGGCTTAGTTCGAATGAGTGCTCTTATACTTTGAAATAATTTTAGAAGTCTAGTCCACCCATTGTAACAATATTATAAACTTAAAATTTTATCACAAGGTAAGAATAAAGAACCTCATAACTGTTATTTAGTGCCCTTTCTCACTTCTTCCCTTCATAAAATCTCAAAGAAATTGTTATTTTCGTAATCTTTTTTTTTGAAAACTCTTTTTTTTCCATCGGATGGGCAACGGTAATACCTCAATTACAAATGACGCATTCCCTTCTGAGGCTAACAACAAATTGATCGGTCTAATTATTGGAATTGTATAATAAACCAATATAACTGGAAAAAACAAGATCTAAATAATTTCTACTAAGCAGTGATGTTGTGGCAACTACATGCATCAACCAAAGAATAAACTTAGCCATTAGTTTAGATGGCATGGAAAAATGTCATTATTATTCTGTAATAAGTATACTTATTATTTAATTATAGCTGTGAGGCCTCAGAATATTATAAGTGAATTTCTCTCGCAAATATTCATTTATTTTAGTAGTTAATTCTAGCTCCCGCTTTTCTGGTATATTTATGAAAGAAAAGTATTGGTATATACATATCTAAGTGGCATTTAGTATTGAATACATTTATTTCCCTTCTTTTATCTCATTCAATGCCTTCTGAAAATCGAGTAACTAGACAGCACTTTGGCGGAATAAATCTCGTCTCGTTTAGTATATAAAGGTCTGCCATTTTGCACCTTTGTTCCGAAACCGCAAGAAATTGGGCTTCCAGGCGATAAAACAATTATGTCCAACGTTGTATACACAACAACTCTAATTCGGCGACAAATTGTTCACTTTGGAAGGTGCCTTGAGGGGCCAGTGGGAGCACTGGACTGGACATGGGTATTGTTCAATATTAACGCATTTTTCAAATGAATAGTAAAGTTCGATATATAATTATGGGGATCTAACAACTAGTGAACATTGGAATAAATCAAAATATAGACGGCACGTATTGCCTCCCTCGATAAATTCATCAAATGGGATCAGTGAAGCATGCGTAGAAGGCGCTAATTGAACGCTTTCAGAGATAGATTAAAATATCACCAAGATCACCACTACCAGTATGACTATAGTCACTGTCTCTAGACGGTATGAGGGATTAATCATGCATTTTATTTTATGATATATTTGAAAAGCGGTACCCTGATTGTTCATTTGGTAGATTTTTAGTGATTTGACCATACACCTTTTAAATATATTAAGAATCTTAACTGGTGCTGGTAAATTAAGTTAAACTTCTCGAACATTCATGCATTTAAAGGGAGTTCAAAAAAGAGACATGAATAGAAAAATTAAGAGATCTCACTCACTTTCGATCACAAAATGAGCCTGGCTGCCGAGTATGACAAACAGAATTTGAACATTTCCCTGAGATACATAGTCGAGCGGAATCTGTATCATCACATGGTAATCCTTCCAGCTCAGCACCGTGAATTAAACATCTTGAACAAGCTTCACGCTCCCACCGCTCACCGTTAGGTCTGTATGAATATAACTGGTTTTAGAGATTTATCTATTCCTTCAAATAACTGAAGCTAAGTCCGTTAGGTTTGTATTTCAATATACATTACGGCTTATTGGTTAACGGGCAGTTTCTTATTGTATTTACAGCGGCACATCCAAAAGTGATGCATAGACAATGCATTCTAAGCCAGGCCTAGTATAATCTTATGAACAATATCATACGATCGTGTCATCAGTTAAAACCAGTAATATTAATAATAACTGCTGATTTTTATGCCTAAATAATAAACAGTGAATCACTGGCTTAATCTTTAATGTAATAATAATCTAAGAAAAACAAATTTTTTGCCTCATAATTCTGATCGTAGTGCAATTGCTCTTTACTGTAAATATTGAGCTAATATTATTTTAACCTTAATTTGTAATAATAGGTTACCTACAGATTTAAGTGCAATTTTGAAGTTTCCCTTGAACTCATATGCCTCTCAATTGCTGGAAGTTTTCTTTTTGCGAGAATCGGCAAATGTAAGACATATGGGCACATCCCACCTCCCTTTTGATGTATTGACTGGTGTTTAGCACCTAATTTATGAGGTATGATATTCAACAAAACATATTCTAGTTTCCTGTTCATAAAGAAGATCAAAAAGCATTCTTAGTTTAGAGCTTGAACTTATATACTTTAAAAATATGAAAATGTGTTTCCTGTTCTGACAACAAGAGGTGTAGACAATTTATGGACATTTAGTAAATGTCACTGAATAAATATGATATTTAAGCCTTAGCTCATCAGTAACAATCTATCCATATGTATGTTGTGTACACTTTAAGAGCTGTCTCAATTTATGAAATAAGTCTGCAATCTTCTCAGCG
Source organism: Heterorhabditis indica (assembly GCA_020740425.3). Lineage (NCBI taxonomy): Eukaryota > Metazoa > Nematoda > Chromadorea > Rhabditida > Heterorhabditidae > Heterorhabditis > Heterorhabditis indica. The sequence continues at coordinate 39,463 of JAJAVP010000276.1, read as the reverse complement.
TCATGTAATTTCGTTTATGTAAGACGGACGTCTATCTGAGCTCTCTCTCTCTTTTTATGTCTAATGGAAATCTAAGATACAGTAACATTTGAAAGTATTGCTAAGAAATCCAAGCTGACTCCCTCCCTCACCAGGCAAACTCTTGTAACGAGTGGGATGTATTTTATGCTCGAATACGCTTATTGGAGTGTAATTTCATTAGCAGGCTAGAAATTAGTTTTGCTTCGCGTAAATGTAACACCTGCTTTTGCACTTTCAAAAGTCGAACAGTGTCTATTTCCTTATATTTTAATAATCTTCCTTCTGCACTTCTAATATTAAATATTTCTAACTCTAGTCCTTTGATATATACAAGACGATAGTAACTTCACCTACCAATGGAACAGTTGTTTATAGATCGTTAGCCTTTCATGCATATAAGTTTCAGGACAATTATTGTATTCACTAAGGTACTGCACTTTTCTAATCTAAAGATGAAAGCATTATATTATTACTAAATGCCAAGTAACCTCTATGAATATTGTAGTTAATTTAACTACATGTTTTACATATTCTATATGCCCTTTTTTCCTAATCATAATACTCAAAAAAATAGCGATATTTATCGCAGATGACTCCCTATTAGAGTCGGGAACGGCTTGGTGGAAATGCAATCCTCGTAGGAACTCGAAATTTGGTCCCTCAAATTAGTCAAGTCACACAATTGATGATAGGAAGCATGAAACAAATGAGGGAAGGAGAAAATTACCATATCGAGTGCAGATGAACACAATATTTTAAAGGAGTGACTTGAGACGTCTGTCTACGACGTAAAAACAATTAAATCGTAACTTTGGGCATACTAATGTTTACTATGGCATATTAAGTGTCAAGTGTAACGACAAAGTGACTTGTGATAATGGTAAGTATATGTTGTAGAATACATTTTTAAAAAAGTAGCTTTTTTTTAAATTACTCAATAACAATGTGAGGAAAATTAGTACTATTGATGACCCACCTCAGTATATTATGATGATGCGCGGGTAAACACTGGTGGTCGGAATTTCCACAACACAAATAACAATAATTATCCTCTTCGGCGTCGCATTGACATTCACTCATGCCACGTACTGAGCAGGCCGATATGCACCTAAAATTCTTAATAAAATCACTTCCATTAACCACACTCTATGTTAACTCATTCAGTGAACCAGGTTTATCAATGCTTCAATTCGACATTATTATGTGGCTTAGAATCATATTGTAACATGATCTGCATAATGCAAAAATCTGCAACAATATTTTTCCTTATTTCTATTTATTACTCTAGTCAAAAAACTTTAGTAGCTCTACAAGACGTTGATAACAGTTTGGCTGAAACCCTGTTATTCGTGTACCCTCAGGCCGATTTCATTCCCCAATGCTTTATCCTCATGTTTGCCGGCGAGTTTCAGTTTCGCGGATAGATCGATACGCAGCAAAATGGGGGTCACTGGAGTGGCCCCCGACAAAGAATTGTCAAATCGTTGCTTTTTTGGTATTTAACAATACTCTGTTTATTGTAGACTAATGACTATCATCTTTGGAAGAATACACTGAAATGAGATGGCATGAGGTGGCTATGAATATTTTTCACTAGCACAATTGTGAATATAGTTATCCTCAATGGAAACTAAGTTCCAAGTATGTTCTTTTAATTTACAAAGCATTACAAAGTTTAAACAGAATAATCGGAGACATTTTTCTCCAATTACTCTATAATTGATGAAATTCACACATCCCACTACTTGTTCTCCCCAGAGTCATGAATTCGTAAATCAGCTCTCGTACAAATCAGAAGCGTGGCGTGCAAGGAGATAGTAATTAGTGGGCTTTTAGGCATTAGGTGAGGAAACGGGTGCTGTTGAAAAGGCAACGTCATGAATGAGTAAAGAGGTAATCTGAGGAAAACTCTCAATAAACGGGTGATATTAAATAGGCTTATAGAAGGTGTGGGAAGTAAGAGGGTACAAAGTAATTTAGAGAATATGAAATTAATATACGTGGTGGGATTAACTATACTAACAGTGACAACTATGTTTTTCTTTACGACATTCCAAATGTTTTTATGATAGTTTCCTTGTTGTAAACATCCAATCAGTCAAGTGATGGTAGATCATTTATCAGCTCCTACCACAAAAATGTAAAACTTACGTGTTTTTGTCCTACTATATTTTCGTTACGTAAGCGTTCCAATTTACAGGGTAGCTTCATTTTCGTATCGTATTGAGTGGATCTTTTGTTTCTAGACGGACTTTTGTTGATAGAAGGCAACTTACTTAGATGTAAGGTCATTCTACTTCTAATACCTCGTGAATCTGTGGAATCTTGTTGAGCCATCTATTATCGCGAATGATCTTCCGGAATTCCCTAGAGTAGGGCGGGAATTCGCTGGCCCAGCCCATTGACGCATACTTAGCAGAAACTCGAAACGCTAGTGCATCGGGGCGTGAAATTCTAATATTAGCGCTTGACCCGGTGGTGAACCTTCTAAACCAGGAAGGAGTTCTGCTAATACTCATTCGCCCTAATCTTTTTTTAGAAGTATTTGAGAGCAAGATAACTATGTCAATCAAAGCCAAGGAAGATTCTATTCGCTTATTCCCTACCCCATACAAATTAGTATTCAATAGCATAATTGTAGGAAAACCTAGTAAATAGCACTAAGTGTGCGAATAAGACCAACATTATATAAGTTACTCCTCCATATTATTTTCTCATTATGAAACCTAAGCACATAGGAAATACCAAAATTTGAATTTAATTAATATAATTTCAAAAGACACCATTTAGGTACCTTTTTTGTTTATATCAATATATCTGTTTAAACTGTTGCTAGCACGAAACCAGCTATTTATTTTACGAAATCGGTGTACCGATTGCTAAATAGCTTACACCTATTTTGACAACTGTCATTAGCAAACGAGGCCTCCCCTAGATGTTTAGATGTAAACAAAAGCTGGGCAGATTAAAAGGTGGACGCAGGCAAAACAATAACGAAGGTAATTGGGATTTGACGGATAGTTATTATAGAAAAGAATTATGCAAATCGACATCAGCTCATTATATGTAAGCAAAGCATATTTAAGAAACAAAACTTAAACATCTAGTATTACGCGCTTAGCACTACAAGCGCTAAAATTTAAAAATAGAAGCTATTTAATCTATTTTTCTATCTTCAGTACTCTTAATGCATTAACATTAAAGCAGATTTCAGTTTCTTGTATTTGAAGATGTTAAGAATCAACTTATATATGACATCCTTATGATTAGTAATTGTGTTTAGCTGCAAAAATAATGTAGACACTCATCGAAAATAGGAGACCACCACCTTTCAAACATCTAATATTTCCCATTTATTATTATGAAGATGTTCTATAAGTTACATATCATATATAAAGTCTTCCCAACAATTGTTTTCGATAACGAAGAGAGCTCGAGAATGAGCTGGTGTCACGCGATATCATACCCATATTACCGCATTTGGTAAACAATTCTATCAATTAGAATGATGACGAGAGACTCTCAATCCTTTCAAAAAACCCTTTCTCTCATAATATCCTGTTTAAATGCATTTTACGCGCCTACATACGCCTTCTTTTGAGTAAATCCGTTGTTTTACTCGTATACAATTCAAGCCACCATCGCTAAACACTTACATTAATAGTGAGGAAAACCATCTTTGGGATATATTTTTAGCATCTACTACATAGCGTTAGCAGTTCCAATGTCATACTTAATTTATAGTTAATTTGCATAACATAAATGCTCCAATTAGAGCATTTTCAGAAGATCGGATTGTTTTGCTGTTAGTTATATTTGTAAAAAGTCTTCGGATTTTAGTTAGAGTAGAAAATGGAAAACAGTTTAGTGAATAAATAACTAGGATTCACTTGCTACTGAACGAATTGCTTGAAGTGTCTTATTTCCCATCAGTGGCTAGCCCGCTATCATTGCTCAGTCGCAACATATGCATTACACTTGTAGCTGCACAAGGCAAACCGCGCGAAATCTAGAGACACAAGAATATCAACATAATAACACCAATGGACTACCTATCAACATGCACCTCATCACGCTTAAGACCAACATGCCATCATTAATTATTGATGAAAAAGATATAAATTTAAAAATAACTCACGATCCATTCCTACACACTGTGGCACTGTTTTCTGAGCATATTGAACCATCCATAGTACAAGATTCACCCGTTACGCTTGCTACCAATAAGAGAGGGAAACATAGACTTGAGCAGAAAACTGAACTTGTGACTAGCCAAGCACTCAGCGTCAATCGTATCAGCATAAATATTGAATAGTTCAAAAGTGGAATAGAATATATAGGACCACCTAAGTAGTTCATAGAACATGGTTGCATCTCGGCTCATGGGCTGAGCTAAGGAGGAAATTCCAGCGAGCGCCGTGCTGGAGTAGATGCCCCGCCCATAGGGGTAAGCCCCGCCCTAATAGACATGTGCTTAAATGCAAGATTCTGGAGAAGGAAAGTGCTGGTTAAGCAAAACAGGGAATGGATGTGTTTCTTTATCTACTTAAGGATTAGAGTAGGTGTTGAATTGAACAGGTAAATCTAACTCCAGAATAGTGAAGCATTATCTTAGAAAACTTGTATAAAGCGAAAAATATCGATGCAAAAATGTTGATAAATATCAGATGCTATGATATAAAAGGATAACTTTAACGAATAGACTGATTTAATATTTTATATAAACTTATATCTGAGATTTTTTGGGAGCATACAGTAGTTTATCAGCAATTCCACAGGCTAAATAACGAATTCCACTGTACATAAACGTACATCGGACTACTCTACTAACACGATAGTTAGTATTCTAAAGTGGATTTTTTTTGCCATATAATCTAACTAATTCATTTTGAATATTGAATAAAATATACAAATTAATTTTATTGAGACAGTAATGTGATACTATTTTGTGACAGAGATTATATATATATATATATGAATGTATATCTAAATCTAAATGTGTTCGATGTTTGAATATACCTCGAAATTATTACTACATCGAACACATTTAGATTTAGAGTACGGTATTCTCTTCATTTGGTGAGTGGTATCTAACTAGTTACCATCTGATCTGTTTATGCTACTGTTTTGGCGGCGTTCAAAACACAGTATGCTGGACAACAACACTATCTCTGTCTTTAATATTAATTCGATGCAACCCCACTTTCGAGATGCGCCTTTTATTTGTGCATGTTTTCCGTAGTACCACATGTGTTTTGAGACTAGCTATAAATAAATAATGTTTGTTTGTTTGTAAAAAAAATAGGCGCTTTGCAATATTACATCGAGTATTTTAAAACAAATGACCATAATATGCTAACAGCTATCCCTTACTGATCTGCTAGCGCTGCAGTTTTTTTCACACGTCAACTACTTATGTAAATATTAAATCATTACTATTAAATATTTTAGCCAGTTAAGTTGTTTTAAATTCTACTTGATGATTAACCATAAGGTTTAATCACTAAATTTGGCACACGTAATCATCAGAACATAAAATAGATCTAAATGTATAAATATTGGGAAAGTGTATTTACTTAATACAAATGTGTGTAATTTTATACATGTACTTTCTCTGGATCATGTTTGAGTGTCATATTAGTTTAGCTGGTGGGGTCCAAGGCGTGACAACGACTTTCATGAATTATTGCGTTTGAAGTGTAGTTTACAGAGGGACAGAAGGAATACAGCTGATCATTGTTTTTTAAGATACATAAGGTTGGATTAGCACACAGAAGATTAGCATATCACATAAACCGTTTTTAGAAACCATCGAGTAAATCAAATTTTAACACCAGCGTGGAGAAATCTTGACATTATGTACTTTACTTAAATAAAATCTTGGAAATATTTGAGATTTTCAAGAGACCTTTCAGCTTTCATTAATTTTAATTAGAGCAGACTATTTTAGAAAGTAAGTTTCATAATCGTGGTTCCTATAATCTTTTAACGAATAGCAATTACTTAAGGAGTACGCGTAGTGACATCACGGATTAACACTTCGCCCTCGTTATAATCGGTCTTCTATCTCCATTACGTTAGAAATAATCGAAAAAAACTATTATGTTCTGGATAATAAAGTCTGCGCAACAATAATATGCCATATGGTGACAGTAAATGCTTTAAAAATGTGATTTTAAATGTATTCGCGCAAAAATCCCTATTAATTGTATATATTAACTAGTATTTTGGTTTTTAACTAGGAAATTAAACTCTTCATTACTCTATGGAAGAATTCGACATCAACTGTTGTGTTATGGATTTATTTTCACTAACAATTTTTTGAGGTAAAAATTATTGCAACCTTTCAGTATTTCGAGGCTTATTAAAATTTTTACTCTCGAAATTTAACCTTGATTAACCTTGAAAATGGTTACCATAGCAGTAAAATCAAAGCGCAATAAAAAATGAATTTACAACTACGTTATGAGAAGAGATCACCAGCGTGGGAAAATCTAGCAAAATTCTGCTGATTCCTGACCTTTTGCTCCGTGAGATTTGCTATATTTCTTTCTTCTTAATGCCATAAAACTATTTTTTTAGAAAAAATATAATGTTAAATAGCTGCATGTCGCTGAGAAACTAATATTAAAGATTCCGCACATTTGAAGTTTTAGCTTTCTTTTTATTCTTAGTCCGCTATCTGTTACCATTTATTTTTATTTCTACCACGGAAAAACTAATCTATAGAATCACAGAACTTGTCCTTAATATTTTAAGAAAGAATGGACAAGTTGATTACAGAAAGCAATGAAAACCCATATCTAAATTTATCACTAAATTTTATTGTATATTGGCCTATAAGATAATTTGGACCGATAATAATATCATAAATTATGATTGATTTTGTAGACTCAGATAAACAAGTCGTAATAAAATTTATTAATATCATGGCCAAAGCTAATAAATAAAGTGTGCCAGCAGAGGCAATCGGCAACAACACAAGGAACGGAACTCGTGCTAATCCTGAAGTAGCAGTAGAAAATATAAATAAAGATTTTCTGAAGTGGCTCCACAAATCAGAAAATGTTATGTGTACGGCGTCAAAAAAGAACCCAGACTACGCGTTACCATTCTTATAGATTATCGTCGTCTAAATTCTCATATTTATTTTATATATAATGAAGACAAAACAAAACATTTAAAACCATGCGTTTATAGAACGGGCAAAAAATTGAAGAAAGCACCGATATTCTCTATTTAAACGATAGGCAACAATTACATATTGAAGAGGCAAAGGTGAGAATTCCAATCTAATTGTTTTTTTAACCAGTTATAAAAGTGACCAATTCCATCTTGCTGAAACCTTAAAATAGTGTTCAGATCTAATAGATTAAAAAATGTGTTTAAGAATAGTTAGAATAAAATCAAATAATAAATCAAACCAAATACTTCCAGGCAGAAGATGCAGGTCGCTATAGCTGTTTGGCCGAAAATAAACCGGGCCGAGCTGAAAAAGACCTTATCGTCGCCATACTTAGTGAGTTCAAAGGATATTTTCAATATTAAACGAAATTATTCTATTATGACACGAAAATACATAATGATTGCAATCCTGTGTCGTTGAGCAATTATTCAGTCATCAGCCGAAGTTATTATATTACTGTAAGAGTGGAAAGTTATGAATGCGAGACACAAGCTTCTAAAAAACAGTATACATGCAATTCAAATTTCACAGAAATTACTTTCTCTTCTCATATTTTTACAACAAAACAGAACTATTGGCATTTCCGATTTTCTCGAAAATCATGGGGTAATTATCATAAAGTAAGAATTATAGAAAGAAACTACTGCTTGAGTGGAGACGAAACAGTGCACTTTAGCTAAATCCTTGTAATTTTCTTTGTCATTTAAACTCTATGCACTTTAATTTTAAAGAAATAGTAATGAAACTTAAAATCTTATACTGCACATGATTTAAATAATTTTAAATTTGGATATGGTTATCACTAAATAGTGGAATAAGAGTTAGCAAATGCATTCCTCATGTTTAAATTTGTTATAAATTCAAAATATGGTTTTGATGCATCTCGCATGTGGGGTAACGATGGAAAATATCGTTTCAAAATTGAAAACATTTAACTCTTATGATAAGCTCCAATTTTATAGTGGAAATGGTTAATTGTTGGTCTCCATATGCACTTTAAAGGTATAACAAAAGAAAACAACTAGCCGTAGGTGGGAAACGTTCATCCATTTAAGTATAATTTACGACACTAATTTATTACATATTAGATGTCTGATTATTGGAATTAATAGCAATTAACTAACGACAAATTGGAAAATCTATCTTACCGATTACTTTCAACCACTCGGAGAATTCGTCTGGACTTAAAAGAAAGAACTTAAAATTATCTTACTTTGCGCTAAGTTCATTTGGTATCTATATCTATTTGTCCTCATCACTTTACCAAGGAGGTACATGTGCCAAAAATCACAGATTTTCGATACCTTTAAACATAAATTTATAATGTCTGACTCGACAAAAGTATTACATTCTCTTTTTATCCTTCAAAATCCACATTTTGAAATGCCGAACCAATGAAATATTAACTTAAATTTTGTAAATGCAGGTTTTGTATAATAGTTTTAAAAAATTCAGAATTAACTTTAGCATTAAAGAAAATACTATTTTTTTTTAGAACCGCCGCAGATGGAAATGCAATTTTCACCAAAAGAGGTACAACATAGCGAACAGTTGATTCTACAATGTCCCATCCAGGTCTAATTTATCCTTAATTTTGTATATTTTCCAGTTTTTTTACCACTTTTTGAGCAGCAATTCCTATAAACTATTTGTCTTATGTGGGCATTTTGATATAATCTTGTTTCGTCTGATATATCAGTTTTTTTTCATATAAATCATTATAAATATTAAGTAGTTCTCAGGATCCAACGGTAGAATTCCTTTGGACTAAGAATGGTATACCAGTAACAACATCAGAAAAATTACAGGTTAGAGGTCACGAGACAATTCCATTTCCACACTTTTAATTTTTAATATTATCTCAATATTTATAAAATAAAACGCTCGTTTATACTGTTAATCTCAGTGGATTCATTTGATTCCGACTTTTAAGATGTGGTGTGTTCATTCTTCAAATTTCATCAGCTTCTCAAAAGTGTTTATAATACTTAGTGCATTATTCATCAAAACGAACAAGAAGTGAAAAAGCAAACGATGTATTTAAACTCAAAATTTTGGCATTTTATTCGGAAACAGTATTTATAGGTATCTGTCCGCAGAGATAAATTATACTTGATGAATGCTGAACCATCTGATAGTGCTCAGTATGCTTGTATTGCAAAAAACGAAGCTGGCGAGGACCAGACAATCTTCGATACAACAGTTAATGGTAAAGGCTTCTTCTTCTTTCATCCCTACATATGTTTAATTATCCGCAATACTGCTTTGTGCTCTTGTTCTTCTCTAATTCTTCTTCTACATCTTTTTCGCTTTAAGGCATTTATAAACTCTTAATATTTTTGAGTCGTCTGGAGGAGCGTTTAACTATAGTCGCATATAATAATTTGATCGCAAAGAATGAGTGGCACATATAATAGAGCCTTGAATTATTAATAAACTTAATTATCACTCACAGACACGGTCCAAAAAATCGAAATTATGGGGGATTTTAAACTGAAAATTTTTGGGTAGTACATATTAATGTTGTTCTAAATATAAAAAATTTAGTTTATCGGATTTTTTTTCTCGTATTTAAACTTCCAGTGATACTTAAACTCTTGAATATGCTTATATAATTTCAAATATGAAACCAAATTCCTAGAAAACCGAAATAGGTTTAAAAAATACCCTGAAAATTTGCCTCGACGTCTAATAGTACTTTTTTCCAGTTGCCCCCAAAATTCTTGGACCATCGTTTAAATCTCACGATGCTATTCTTAACCAGACAGTTGAGCTGGTTTGTGAATCCACAGGAACACCTGCCCCAACAATTGAGTGGCTCCTTGATGGAAAGCCTTTGATACAAACCAATAATATTGAGGTAAACTGGTAGTTATTTAGTAAATATCTCTGTAATTAGTATGTGCCGCTCTCAAATCACCGACATGAAATATAATACTTCATCAAATATTTGCAACACACTTTTAAAAAACTAATCGTAGTGAGGGTAAGTGGGTAGCTTACACGCTTGGCTTCACCATTAAGCCTAATTAAATACAATATTTGCTTAGTTAGGACTAAGAGTTAAGCAAGAAATTAATTATTTAAATAATTATTTTGGTTTTACATAGTGTTCTGTGCAACTGTACGTAGGCTATACAAAACACTATCTTGCACAAGTTATTATGGAACATTAATCGACGGCCAATTACTGGGAAGGCTTTCGAATGTATGCTCTAACCGAAAATCACTTAAGCAACAGTGAACTGAAGCTACAGTACCGTGTCTGTAAAGTCACTTAGATCTTATCGATCATCTTATACTTTGCCTTGTAGCCGTTACCTTGCTCCTCAGTAAAGTTAAGACATGGACAATTCTTGCCAGATATTTTAAGGCTTATGAGTTGCTTGATTTAATGGATTATTTAAGATATCTTCTGATAGTTACCACATGAGTTGCGGAGAAAAAAACTACTTTCAAATACTTAAGTAGTGAAAATACGAACTAGAAAATAGCGAAAAATATGTTTAAAAATGCAGAAATTGATTTTCATATACGATGTATGTTAGTGAAAGCTTGATTTTTAATCTTTCAGAAACAATTTTAAATGACAATTCTCACTGAGAATGAAGACTTATAAAATTATTAACTTTCTTTTTTATACCCTTATATGTGGTAGATTCGTTCCAAAACCAGTTAAATATTAAAGAGCACTACTTGAAACTGTTAAAGAAAAATTGTGTTAGCCAAATAGCTCTGTATTTTATCCTGTTAGCGCAGTATTAAAGGAAATATTTACTGGAATTCAGCTCGCCGACAACAGTCAGGTGCTCATTTTGAATGGTGTACTAAGTGATCAAGAAGGTCGCTACACTTGCAAGGCTGAGAACAAAGCAGGAAAGGCGGAGGCCGATACTTATCTTCAAGTGACGGGTTTGTGCTGATTATTGTAAAGCACATCGTTATCAGTAATATTCTTCCAGATCTTTCTGCTAGAATTAATTTTAAAATTTTGGTAACTTAACAGTTCGTATAATTTTCATGTAAGTTTTTGAACTGTAATTAATCTAATCAAGACATTGGTTCTATTATATACAGCACCTCCTCGAGTGATCATGCAATCTGATGAAATGAAAGTAGTTGCTGGCAGAGGAGCGACAATTCGATGCGAGGTACGAATGCTTTATTAGCCTGTTTACTCGAAACAGGAAAGCTCATTTGTGAACTTTAGTTACTTCGTTTTGTGGTAGGTATAATCGGCGGGAAAGTTCCTAATATTCTTTAACTTCTCGTTGGCTTAAAAAGTTAAGCATATCTTCTTATTTTGATAATAATCTTTGTCTTTTCTGTTCTTTTTATAATTTAGTTTTCTTTTCTTATAGTTTTTCACGAAACATCCAGGTATTTGGAAATCCTCAACCTACCGTCGAATGGCTCAAGAATGGGCAGCCCTTCAAATCTGATCTTCTGCAAAGTTCCACTAATCTCCGATACTTACATTTAAGAGAAACAACCGTTGAGGATGCGGGAAGGTGCAATTCTTAGCATTTTTATTAATCATTTCATTGCAGGATAATCTTCTTTACGATGCTAAACAAAAAGATATTACTGTTTTGTAGTTTACAAATTGAAATTTAGGTATAGCAAAATTTTAGGTGGCGAAATTCAGCTTATAATTCGCGTAAGTTCGGGGAAGAATTTCCTATAATTTCTTTTTTAGATACACTTGTATTGCATCGAATCGGGCGGGAGAACAAAGAGCAAGTACTCAGCTTCATGTGCTTGGTGAGCTAATAATAATTATAAAACTACTAGAAAGATAATTCCCTTGATAAATCAATTTGCTGATCATAAAGATTGTACTTTATTTTTTATTATTGTTAATAAGTTCATTCGTAGTAGTTTACTTTGCTAATAAATACATTTTGTCAAACTCTAGTATATAAATAGAAGCATATTTTCCTAATTGAAATTAAAAGTCAATATGACTATAAAATGAGCTCTGGGAGGAAATTTAGCAATACTAGTCTAGGGAAATTAGCTGTTTAAGTTGATTAATAGGCAATTTTAAGAATATCCATTTTCGCAGATGAAGGTTGGGGTAGTTCTGAACAAGGGGTTTTAAGGTGCATTTATCACTAATAATTACAGTAATCCCAATAATAGAAGATAGTGAACGAGTGATACAAATAAAAGAAAATACTACACTATCAATCGAATGTGGTGCTAATGGAATTCCTCCTCCACAAATTTCATGGAAGAGAGATGGAACACCAATCGAAGGTGATTTGGCATTGTACTTAATTATAATTAATTATATTTATATTTGTGCTAGGTGTAAGTAAGGCAGACTTCAGGTGTCACCACTGCCAGACTAACAATTCATAACGCGAATGTATCTGACGCGGGTCGTTTCACTTGTACCGCCCGTAACGAGGCTGGCCATGTATCTGCAGACTTTGCTGTTGACGTTTTTAGCCGACCAAGGTTCAGAGATATCAAAAATGACGTGAAGGTAAATATCAATATAATAACTTTCACTTATTATTACACTTATTAATTGTAAGATCGCGATGAGCAACTGATGACACAGTACTGTGCTTACAGCTTCTTCCAGGATGTGAATTTTTCAATTCTGAACACAGATCTAGCTTACATTCTTGAGCTACTCTACCTCAAACTTGATCTGGCTACGAACGTCATTCTCCATAGAGATGTGGCAAAGCTAGAGAGTTGCTGGACACCTAGAGCTACAGATATTGGACTCACGATTTGCCATATTTTGCAACTTCTCCGTTGCCTTTTCCGTCCACTGTTGATAAGACGACTATTTTCAAGGCAAAAAATTCCTGTGGAGAAGAGGCAATGTTGACGTGTGCCTGCTCGGAAATTAGACGCTGGTCCAAAACCAGTGTATAGAATTGCAAAAATCTCCGTCTTAAAACGTTGAGCGAGAAGATACTTGAGTAGTGTTTTTTGCATTATATAAACATGGATGTATCTCTTCACTGCATTTTGCAAATGCAAATATGAATTTCTTCACTACATTGCTTCAGAAATGCATCTAATCTTTAATATTTCTTACGAAATTGTATAGAGCAACTTTAAAGAAGCATCGTAAGAGCCGACGTCTTTTTAAAATACTTAATTTTTTAAAACAATTTTTCACTTACATTATTTATTTCTAGAATAGTAAGTAGGTATTACATTCATATATTTGCAAACCATACATATTCTATTGATTAAGCTCTGGTAAAACTGTTTTGCTTCGCTGATATAAGTTATTTTAGGTAATTGATGGAGAAAGAACTCGTATTGAATGCAAAGTAGATGGGCATCCCACACCTACTATCAGGTTATTGTCATTAAATATTGCTAAACTGCATGCGTATGTCCTAAAAAGGCCATAAATAAAGAATGCTAAGATTTTCAAAATAAAAAAAGACTAAACACTAGGAGTAACCAAGTTTATTAAGGTGGCTACGGGGAGGTCGTCCAATTGAAGATATGTCTAACCTTATTCTATCACCTCGTGGAGAGACTCTGATGATTCTTAAAGCACGGCGCGCTGATGCTGGGTCGTATTCTTGCGTTGCCAAAAATGCTGCTGGAGAATCGGAGGCAGGATTTACGGTTAGGCCTAAAATGTTAACTATGTTATAGCTAATGATCAAAAGTTATAGTTATTTTAATTCTTACAGGCTCTAGTACTTGAAAATTAGTTTATGCTTACAAAGAAAGAAATATTCAAATGCAGTTTAAACCGACTTTAGAGATATATTTTAACAGGTTTCGGTTCTCACAGCTCCACATATCGATGAACCTATTGACCAGAATCCAAGAGTAGTACAGGGAAAAACTATCTTCTTCAACTGTCCCGTATTAGGAAATCCGGATCCAGTGGTAAGTTTATGTTTATATATGCTTCTATGGTCACGATATTCTAGGATATATAATGTTTTCTTTATTTACCCTGTCATTCTGGCCAAAAAGGCTTTTATAAAACTAATATTTAACTATCATTTTAGTTTTGTCTATAAAATAATTGAAGTCAGTTATAAAACGAATTTTTGACATGATTTATTAGTTTTTGTCCTAATTGGAAATAGGACGATGTGATTTGATTTTAAACGATAAATGCAAAAATATGCTGCCACTGATCTAAGTATCTGTGATCTCCTTAGTTGTGCGATCGAATGTATTCCATACATCAATTGGATGTTTGATGAAGAAGAAGGCAGCCGTGAATATTTTGCTATTTTTTGCAGGTGTAGCTCATGACTGCGGCTTAGTTCACAATAAATGTTTTAACTAATATTAATCTTCCTAAAAAATGCAAAAAAATTTCCTAGTATTCAGTTGACTAAGATATTTTGTATTTTCCTTAACAACATGGAAAAGTAGTAATATCTAGTGTTTTTTAGTTAAATAATGCTGCATTTATCACTATTTTCAGATTGAATGGAGAAAAGACAATGAATTATTGGTGTTACACTCTCGAATTTCGGTGATTGATGGCATGCATTTGGAGATTCAGAACATCACTGTATGTCCTTTCTGCACTTTTTTATGTTCAAAACTAATATCTTCCAAAACTTGTTAACTAAAATATAACATATCGTATATCTCAATCGTTTCAAAATTTACAATTAGAGAACAAAAGTTGTATATTTGAAAATGCACAAAGAAATTTATCTCATTTAATGAAATTTTAAAATACGAGATACGGACTAAGGTCATTAATGTGCAAAATAAATGTCCTATAACGTATATGAAATTCTGCGAAGGCAGGCATGTATTTCACATTTTTTAATCGAAATCACATAAAATTCCACTAAATGCCAGATACATAGTTAACAATTTTAATTAAAAGCGCGTAAAATTGTGGTTTATAGAGTAAAATTATTCACAACAGTCATTTAAGAAAAAGGATGAGGGTCGTTATACTTGCCATGCATGGAATGACGCAGGTGTGCTGGACACTGACTATAAGCCGGAAGTGATTGGTTGGTAATTATTAAACACTTATTTAAGACATTTAAAAGATAAAACATTGGTTATTCACATAGTTACAAATACAACGAAACAGTAATATTGAGATATTTGGCCTAATAAACGCTATATTTTAGCTCCACCCAAGTTCCATAGAATGGGGGAATCAGTTTATGAGGTGGTGGAGCATGATACAATTACCTTGGATTGTGCTGTAGCTACTGAGCCTAAGCCTGAGATTAATTGGTATAGAGGAGAGCAACCGCTTTACCTTTCAGAGAATATGGGAATATCTGCAGATGGAATGGTTGGTTTTCTTACCGGCTTTTTAATCGCTCTACCATTTATGTGCCGCATATCTATGCTCTCACTGATATATTTTTCCTAAATTTTCGCCGTTTCAGCAGCTTACCATACGCTATACTTCGCTTTCTGATGGTGGAAAATATATGTGCAAAGCGAGTAATGAGGCTGGATCGTCCGATATCGATCTTATTCTTAAGGTTCTTACACTGATATGAAAAACTATTAGGAGGCTTCTTTAACAAAATTATAGTAGAAAGTTCAGTTTCTTCTATTTATTGAAAATAATGATGTAGGTACTCGTTCCTCCTAAGATAGACAAGTCAAATATTATTGGTAATCCGCTGGCAATTGTAGAAAGAAATATATACTTGGAGTGTCCTGTCTCTGGTGAGTACCTTCATACTATCTAAAAGATTTATATCGTGTTTAAAACCATTAGTGAGGTTATCATTATTTTACATTTCACGGCTTTTTTCTTTACAGGTATTCCTCAACCTACAGTATCGTGGACAAAGGATGGACGACCTGTTAATGTCAGCGATAGTAGGATTGTCTTCGCTCAGGTTCATTATTAAATTGTTCGCCATTTAATAATATTTCTCTGGGCGTTATTTCAGTATTTTAAAGTATGTAATAGGAAATTTGTGCCCATAGCCATATTGCATAATATTATGTATACAGTACTATTATTATTATGTAATAGTTTTCTCCGAATGAAATCTTATATGTTGAAATTTAGAATAATCAAACATTCGGCATTGAGGGAGTACGTCCTTCTGATCAGGCTAGATATACTTGCATTGCTTCAAACAAAGGTGGAAGTGTGGAGCAGGATTTTAATTTAGAAGTACTCAGTGAGTAATTTAAGGTTTTTTCTGTTTTATAGGAAATTAACTGTTTTATTCTCATTGGAGAATCTCAGTAACAAGTATAGATTAACAATTGAAATATAAATCGATCATATTTTTTGAAATAAATTTATATTAACATAACAGACATTTACTATTCTTTTTAAAGACAGCAGAACAGTCAAGAGCTAAATACTTAGGATATTGCGAAAAGGATTAAATGATTGATATTATGCTTATCTGAAACTTTTTAGTAGTAAGAGAACAAATAGATATCGGAAGTAGGAAGAATGTATCGTTTAGCCTAGATGTTACCCATCAGACTTCCAGAATGGTTTTAGAATCTACATTTTCTCTTCCTACTCATAATATGTAAAATACCCTTTTATATTTAAATTTCCTCTTTAAAATAAATTGCACATAAAAGTAATATTTATTCTTTTCTTTTCAAAATATTGGTGATATTCATGTGACTAAACAAATGGTAGTCGCTTTTAAGATAAGCGGAATATGATCTATCACGAATAATTACAATATTTTACCCAATGTCCATTCTTTTTCAAATTTTAAGTACCTCTGTTATTGTGGTATTAATAAAACAAGTATTTGAAAATTGACATTTTTTCAGCACCGCCAGCATTAGAGACATACGAAGTACAGAAACACACGAAGCGCGAAGGTGATCAACTCTTATTATCCTGTCCTGTAAGATCCACGGTGGATGCCACATCTGCTGTATCAGATGTCTCTTGGATTAAAAATGGGCGACCCGTTGATCCAGAGAATAGTATCGGTTTCAAGGTTAGAAAAACCCTGTCATGCTATTTTTTAAACAGCCTCTACATACTTGCTGAACAGATTATTGTATCACGATTTTTTCCTACTCAGGCAGATTGTAATGTTATAATAAGAGGTTATTATATTATGGTTAGTTAAATACTTTTGGTAAATATAAACTGGTAAGAATGGAAAATGTTACAATTTACCGTTTGCAGATTTCGGCAGATGGACGTCGACTACAGATTCCATCGACATCGCTCTCTGATGCTGGTGTCTACACTTGTGTTGCACTGAACAGGGCCGGCGAATCCTCTCTAGACTTCAAAGTGGAGATACTGTGTACGAACCTCGCAACTGAAAAGTGCCGTGACTTAGAATATCAACATCTTAGCAAATATAAAGCACACTACAATCGGAGGCATATGGAGCAGATTAAATATCGCACTACGCCGAAGCCGATTTCTACCATAACCACTGATTACCCTGTAGTTTTAACAGCAAGTATCATGAAAATTAATAGACCGATAGTGAACTCATATAATGACTACCTCCATAGGTATGAGCTAGAACGCAAACGACATGAGCAAGAGCGTAATTATCGTATTCTAAAGCACCAACGAAGAGAGTTAGAATATTTAGCTGAATTAAAAAAAAAGAGAGATGCTGAGCTACAACGAAGAGAAGCATGGATTAAAAAGTTACATTTTCGAGACCAACCATTTCCTAAACGGGCCATAAAAGTTGACTCTGAGTTGTGGTCAGAGATGACTTCGGCCAAACTCCCCGCTGAACATCACACTTTGCCAATTCGCAATAACGTTAAGCGGCAGCGTAGACATCGCATGCGAAAACGTAGGCGTGGCCACTTTAAGTGCAAATTAGAAATTCTTAGTGAAAATGGATATTTAATTGGAAATTTGCCTTATAAATTTCTATGGCATAGTTAGTAAGTATAGGAATGATAGTTTGAAATTTCCCCACTTTGGCACATGAATATCATTTTTAATAATCTCTACCCTTTTTCAGTTTCTCAACAAAACTCTGGCTTGTCTTTGTCAGTATTGTTCTAACTTTATTTATTTATTGCTTGACTGGATTGAATAATACGCATGTGTAAATAAATTCTATTTTGCATGGTGTGCTGTGGTATATGTGAAACATAAAGCTGATTATATATCATTTATCAATAAAATAACCTTCAAGAAATGAACTAAGCGTATCCAGCTCCGCCATCTATTGACGGTTCTCGCAACGATGTTGAGCCGCGTGTTACTGCTGGTCATCCAGTAACATTGTGGTGTCCCGTCAGTGGTCATCCTTTCCCAACTATAAAATGGAGCAAAAATGGAGAAGAAATTACAGGTGAGTTCGCTTGGAAAGCTTAGAAAAAACAGACTATGAAAGTGAAATTTTAAAGGTATACGTACACACTTGCTATCTAAAGAAGTATTTAAGTGTAACGAATTATTTAATTTTATTATATATTGGAAAGAAATGGCAGATTCATTTCTAGAAGTATCCTATGTTTGGAGTAAATTAATAAATTAAATGAAAATATATAGGATTTTCTTCCTATATATAATGAAATTAGCTGAAAGATGGAAAACGAGAAGTTACAGCTAGTGATACTATTCGAATTATGGATGATGGTCAAATGGTTGAAATAACTGAAGCGAAGAGGGAACATGCTGGGCGATGGACATGTACCGCCGAAAACGACGCTGGAGCGAGGGAGCTAGAAATCTCACTTGATGTTTGGAGTAGGCTATATATACATATATATATATAATATTTTTGCCTTCATATTATTTTCTTACTCAGATCTATAAAGTATTTAGCATAAAAGTGCAAAAAACTCAAGTTATTTCCCAATGTTATTATTCATACTAATGTAGTGTATTATATTTTTTAAATGTACTAAAATACTATGAATAGAAAACAATGTATTTTAAAGGCTTAAAAATTCATCAAAAAGCAAGATTTACAATAAAATAATGCAAGTAAAGTCATCTACAATTTAGTACCTCCTACGGTTCGGGTCAACTCAGAAGCTCCAATCAAATCATTGGGTGAAACAATTACTCTTTTCTGTGAAGCCACTGGTAATCCACTACCATCGCTCAGTTGGAATAAAGGAGGACAACCAATCATAAACAGCGCTGAGGGGGCGCGAATATCTTTAAAGGTGCATTAAATAACCACAATTTTTTTCTTTTTTTATATCGGATTAAGGAACTGTTACAGTCTTTATTTAGGGTACTCGACTCGACATTCCTCACATGGATAAATCTGATGTAGGAGACTATACATGCCAAGCTCAGAATGAGGCTGGATCAGCCGAAGCCAGTATCCATGTTGATGTTCTCGGTTTGTGATAATCTGTTAAAAGTTTCAGTACTGGATTTTCAATCCAATTTATTTCTGCTTTCTGTAACAATCATTTATAAACTTCGGTTTTCTAATGCTCAAACAATAAGCTATTAGCTCTGTTAGTTTAATGCACCTACTTTGCACATGGAATTTCTAGAGAATGTTTACATTAAGTTACTAAGAAAACTAAATTTAGCTGATATTTTGAGAAACAACTTCTTTTTAAAAATGGCATTATAAAATCGGACATATTTCCACGAACTAAGCTTGCATGTTAAAATCAATATCTTATATAAAAGTATATGAAAACTATGTATATTGTAGCGCATTTCATATAAACATTAGCAATGTTAAGATGGTACAAAAGACTGACTTTTAAAGTATTATAGTTTTCCTTAAACTTAATAAAGATTAGAGGTGGAAACTATTGTTTCACATATACGTTTTTTCAAAGTACACTCCACGGACCCATGCAACTGTGAGTTAATAAAAGTCTGATAAAACTTTGAGTTTGTAATTTAAATCCTCTGTTCATTACCAGTAGAATAGATGCATAAAATGGATTTGTGATAAAACCAGAAGTGCTGTCTCTCATTCCATATTTAGTTCAGAAATAAAGTGATATTTCGAATAATTACAAAATAGTATTAAGCATACTAAGTTTTTCTAGTTCCGCCAATAATTATGCGTGACAATGTCGACATGTCTCCAAGACTACCTACTGGACAGACTCTCACACTTCTATGCGATGTTGGAGGAAAACCTCAACCAAAAATCAAATGGTATGCTTATTTACTACTGCATTTTCAATATACTCTTACCGAATCATGTCGTCTTTACTGTGTTCCTAATAAATAGTTCGTTATAATTACAGGTACATCAATGATACTGAGATAACGGATTCTACTGAAGGAATCGTTCTTGGAAATGGTAAAAAGTATATTCAGGTATATTTCTGATATCAGTATAGTTTCAGTAGTCTTCGTTTATGAATTATAATTATAAAAGACTAACCTTTTATAGTAACTATAAAATCATTTTATGTAAATAGCGTTTTTATTAATGAATCGTAGTAAATTAGTTTATTGTAGAAATATGTTTCTATAGATTAACAATATCACCTTGCAAGACAAAGGCGTGTACATGTGCGTTGCCCTGAATGTGGCAGGAAATGACACACTCATCTACAACGTAGACATAGTCCGTAAGTGGGAGATTTGCATTAAGATAAACTATAAAACGACCTATGCATATTTTAATATCAATTAATTGAAAATATAATAAAGCTAACGTTAATTGTTATTATCAATAGATGACATTTTTGGGAACGCTCGGATAAATGTTATTTTTAATATTCAGTGGTGGATCTCTTTTTTTCTGTTTCTAGCTTTAAAACTACCATAGTCAAAGTTGTTTTACATATTACGTGTCTGTAAATATGTAGCCGTTCCAGAAGCTCCCATCATATCTAACGGCGGTACTCAACAGGTGATTGAAGGAGAGCTTGCTCGTATCGAATGTCTCGCTGAAGGTCATCCTACTCCAGTAGTATCTTGGCTAAGGAATGGCATAAGAGTTGAGACTGGAGTCCAAGGAGTTAGATATATCGCTGAAGGAAAGGTACGAAAGCTTACGATTATCTACATGTTTCTTCATAGTTCCACTATGTTCTTATAGAATAGAATATGTAAGTATTTTCAAATATATTTATAAGAAACAAAGAAGTTTTATGCTTATCAATATTTAAATAAGTGACCTTTCAGTTGCATTTTTTATAATTTAATTAGAAAAATGTCTCGCTAAAAGTACGTGTCTGACTTAAGAACGTAAGAATATGCTCGTCACTGTATCTAGCATATTTTATACTAAGAGAGATTTTATTAATTCATATTATTTCATTTTTAGGTGCTTACTATAATTGAGGCCCGTAGTTCAGACTCAGGAATATACGTATGTGCCGCTACTAATGAAGCTGGCACAGCCCAACAAGCGTACACCCTTGAAGTGTTAGGTATTTCTGCAGCATTTATTTACAAGATATTGGAAAAGTAAATTAAATTGTTTAGAATTAAGTAAAAATCCTTCAGTTTCTCCTAAAATTGTTACTACTTCTCCCACTGAATCATCTGTGCCAATGAATAATCCTTTCTCACTGAAATGCGGAGTTCGTGGATATCCAGAGCCTAAAATCAGCTGGGCACTAAATGGAAAACCTCTAGTAAGCGGGAAGGATGGAAATTCGATAGGTATGTCCAATAAGTGATTATTACTGTTTCGTTAATGATATTGATTTTGAGGTAGAAATATTACTTATACAGCTAGTGATGGTACTCTATTCGTACAAGCTGCATCTGTCCGATTGATGTTATATAAATGTTCTGTTAAAAATGACGCTGGTACCGACGAAATAGAATATACTGTGCATAGCATCAGTGAGTGAACTATTAATTTATAGTTCTTACTAAATACAATGCATTAATTTTTGCCACCTCCCGGTAATGATATCCTTTAAATTTTTTGAAATTATAATTTTAAGATTTTAGAAATTTTCCTTTTATGAATCCTAATACTAAAGCATTCTCAGGTGCTCCTGTTGTAAGCAAAGACGGTATTCGAGCAGTTAACTCTTCAGAGGGAGAACCGGCTACTTTGTCCTGCGACATTGAGGGTGATGAACCGCAAATAAAGTGGTATAAGGTAATTAATTATGACAAAAACAATGTTTTTGTTTCTAAGTCAAAAAATTTCCTTTTCTATGAAAATTGATTTTGAAATAACCTAAAGTTAAAAATTATAAACGGTGGTTAAATAAACAACTACAGGACTTTTAGTGACTATTATAATGACATTCATATATCAACAAATATGAAAATATCATTATTTGTACCTCACGTAACATTCCATAGGTAAAAATTTAGGAGCTGATTGAAGATGTCGTAAATGAATGGTTAGTTCTTCATAGTTAAATGGTATGTAAATATCACTAGCTTTTAGAACGGCGCTCTGCTTCTTCCATCGACAAATATTGAGTTTGGTGAGGATAATTCTGTGGTAAACATAATATCCACAAGGCTTAGTGACGAGGGAGAATACTCGTGTACGGCAGTGAATTCTGCAGGAAATGCCACACTGAGTACGCAACTTTATGTTGGAGGTATGGCATTAACAAGTCTTTCTTTTGCATGTATATTTATGTATATGATTGATTTCGTGTTTACTTGCTGAAGACTGTTTCTATTCAGTTTATACGCAGACAGATCGGTTACTATATTACATGGTAACTTTTGCTATAACAGAGCAAAGACGAGAAAGATAAGATGGAATGACGCATAATAGAATTTTTTATAGCAAAAATACATCTCAAACATCGCATTTTTATCTTCGAGAACGAATTTATACATGAATCTTTGAAATTTACGTCTATATACTACTTACGTAGCCGCATTTACCCAGCAAATGACATTTTCAAACTAGGTGTTCTATTTTCTTATTTAGGATAATCATTGTGCACAGTGTTACGATCACAGTTCGTAATTAGCATAAGAATGTTGACAAAAATAGAGGAGATTCTCAATTGAAATTAGGAATTGGCATATGCGGAACGCTCTGCTTTGTTGGGGGTTTTTCAATTGTGTGTGACATTTCTTCCTCGGGATATTCACGCGCGAATCTCTCAAATTCTTCAAGAACTGAGTCGTACACATCGGGGTCTATCTCGAAGCTTGATTTGTCAGGATGACCCTTAAATATAACACTTTGAGGCATGTAGTTCTTCTATTATTACTATAACTAACGTGTATTCCCACAATTATCGGAATTTTCGCACCCTTTTAAAAAATGATAAATAATAGTCACACTGCAGAAAGAAAACTAACAAATACACTCACGGTAAGCCGAAAATACAAGAACTGTAAACATACGTTTTATAAATAACAAATTAACTATTGAGGACTCGTAACACCTAATTATGTCTAATTTTAGTATTCAAAAAAAAGCAGTCAATGCTTACTGTAAATTTCTCGAGATCTCGCATTATCATTTCGGGATCAAGCCTGGTAGGTCGAGATAGTAGGGCTGAATAACAAAATCATAATATCATTGGTTATTAATCAGTTTTAAAGGCGAAAAAGAATGGGAAATAGGATACATTAAAAGTGGAGAAGAAATATGAAAGTACAGATTGGATAGCTCAAAATATACCGAAATAAAAAAGCAAAATTAATAGAAACTCACGTGTTGCTAGGGTTAGTGCTACCACGATGGGAAGTAGGAGAACGATTTGGCCGTTCTGCATCCGCCCGAAATTGTTCTTTTAATTAACACATAGAACATAATATTTAATTTAATGCGTATATTCTAATTATTTCGTTACAATTTTCCGCAGAACATGGCATTACGCAATACGATCGAAATACAAGAAAAGTGCACAGAAAATGTTAAAACAGGATAATGGAGACGGTTTGAGTTAAAATGAACCACACGATAATCAACGTAACACTTTTAAAAACATTTCAGTACCACCTCGAATCATTGACGGTCCTAAACGAGAAGTAGTTAAGAGCAATGAAGTAGCCACGCTGTGGTAAGTTATGGACACGATTTTGTCTGTTAGCATACCTTTATTGTCTAGGCTTGCTGAATGAGCGAACAGTGCGAGTTAAAAGAATTCAGTTCAGAACTTTCCATTCGACCGGCAAAATCATTTGTGAAAGTGCTTTACATTGTAGGATGCACATATAAGACAAATATAGTGAAAATGCTTATTAGTTGAGATTAAATAGGCACACAGACATAGAACGAAAACGTCTAGAACCTAGAAAAGTGAAAAACTTTACGAGATATTACAGTTATAAAATACAGGTGCGAAGCCGTTGGAGTTCCTCAACCTAATATCATTTGGATGAAAGATTCCAAAATAATTACCGATAGTAAGTTGAAATATCTTTGGATTAATCTATTTTCTTGAAATTAATGCAACACTATCCAAATAAGAAATATTCCTAAATACAAGTGATTTTAGAAAATCATGAATATAAGGTAACCAATAATAAGAAGAGGGTTGGTATAAAACAGTGAACTAAACGAGCTGACACATTATTTGGAGTAGAATTTTCTCAAAAATAATACAGGCATAGTTCAATATCACCGGTTTCCTTATAATCTTCGTTATGTTCTCTAAAGTTATTGACATTCTTGGTAAACATGAATAACAACGTCACATTCGTCCATTGTGCGAATGAGTTGGACAAGAAAAGTTGTGAATACTAATCACAGTAATATCTAAAAATGAATAATTTAATTAACATGTGCTCTTATAATTATATTTTCAAGTTGAAAGGTGTAATTATCGATTGACGTTTATTGAACGAAACTTCTCCGAAGGTATAAGAAAATAAAATCCGACTCCAATACTAACGCAGCCAAATTTGCATTTATCATACCGTAATTTTCTACCGACACCTATCCAAGCATCAAATGGTGACTAAAGTTAAACCTATAAAATTAATGTGGATATCTACGACCTAGGTTTTAAAAATACTTTCACATTATAGAACCTCTATGGTCTTAATGTGAAGCTAGAAACATATTTTATGATTTAGTAATATTTTTAAATGGTTTTTCGCAATGATAGGACCAAAAAATTCAATATTGCAACAGAATTCTCATCGTTCCTCCTTAGAATGATAGTGGTAGTTTAAATGTTATTGACTATATTTTTAGTAAGCATTTGTCTATATATGTGTAGCTTTCGTTATTTCAAAATTTTAAAAAGTGAAAATTATTAGGAAAATTGGCTTCCGTTGTATGATACTATAAAATGAAATATTTAGCTGCCGTGGATGATCACAGTAACACGCACAAGAAATCTGCATTATTCCACAGTGTGTCACCTGAAGATGCCGGAGTGTACACTTGCAGAGCTGAAAACTGGGCAGGAACATCGGTTAAGGATTTCGACCTAGTTGTTATCAGTTAGTTTATATTACATGCGATAATTTATATGCCAGGCTTGTTTTAACTACCGTAGTTCTAACGTAATAGTTGAGGAGGGTTTAAGTAAATTAAAGGATACAATCAGTGCTATTAGAAGAATCATAAGAATATACTACTTCCTCCCCCAAGTCACGTTATCTTACATGTTCATAATCATTCCGTCATATCTGAATTTGCACAATTAATTAAACATTAGGAGTACTCATCAGCAAAAATAAGGAGCTTAGAACAGGAAAATATATTAAATACGAAATTTGGTGGTGTATTAACTAATGGAAATCAACCCTAAAATCGAAAATTATCATTGATTTAATTTGCAGACATTCTTTTAGTAGCAATTAAGCTTTAAAATCTCCTTAACAATAATTGTTGCACTGAATAAATCACGAAAAAAATATTTGGTATTTAAGGGCATCTTTAGAGGTTAGCAAACGATGGAGGTACATAGTTGTGATCGCTTAGTAACAAGTGGTATATCTATGTTTCGGCCTCTAACATATAATTGGACAATTAAAATAAGAAATGATTATTTTTATACAACGTTAGAAAATAATTCTGAGAAGAATTTGTAGACTTTTAATGACTAAACTAGTGATAATTATTCACTAATGGTCAGCTGTCCAATTTTGTATAAAATTTATAGGAATTCTCGTATAGATCCTTCTAACATATTCTATATATTAAAAAAATGAGTGGAAACATGCAAAAAATTTTAGGGAGAGCGAGTTGGCAATTGTACTGATTAACATAGTTTATGGTTTGCTATCCTAAATTACGCATATTCTTCAGAATTTTTCATAGACGAACACACGCGATCAAGGTTTGAAACCTGTTGATTAGCATGAAGTGTCATATGACATCTGGCAAATATGCTCTACTTTATGCAACGTTGGAATTACTCGCTAATCTACAGTTACATGTGGCTTTTCCTATAAATTTTCGAAATGTAGAAACTCTTGACGTGTTTCATAAAATCTTTAAACACCTAATATATCCAATTCCACTGCATTTGTTGCTTGACATGTTTAAAACTTAAGCCGCGTAATTATTCAAAAATAAAACGGGATAAAGTTAAAAGGTACCAGATGAGATGCGGAAATACGTAACACCAAGGGCATTTTAATGCCCAATGCATCGTTTAATTAGTACAAAATCAAAGGGTATTCCAATAATAATATTGTTATTTTATATCTATATTTTGTAACTAGTAAAAGATACAAGATATATGGAAGTTCCAAGAATCATATCGCGTCTAATCTCATATGGTTTTCATCAATATTAGAGTATTTGGATATGCCACCATTAGTCTATAGTGCTTTGACAATGATCGGAATAGAGAAGACGCAACTTAGATAAGAACGAGAACCTTTCACGATCATCGCTCCAGGAAATCTACCATCTACCAACTATTAGATCGTGATATTGTCTCAAAATTTGCGTTTTTTCAACCCCTGTCCTGAACAGAAATTCTTCACTTATAAAGCAATAAACAATGTAGATACGCTGACATTTACGCGTAATTCACACCATTCTATACAAATAAAATATTGTATTTCAGCTCCTCCTGCTATAACTCCTGAGAAAATGAATATAACAACAGAACCTAGGAAAACAGTAATTCTTCCATGCGATGGAACAGGAATTCCTGAGCCCGTTATTTCTTGGGTTAAAGCACCAAATATACAAATAGAGGCTAATGAAAGTAAGTCTATCTAATGAAAATATCGTTATCTCCAACCAGGTATGAATAATGATATTACTTCTCCATTCTAAAGGAAAAGTACAGAAGGACTGTGTCATCAAAAGAAGTTATTACTGAAAAATGTTTGGATCATACCTATGTCAAGTTGTTTTTAAATCTGACTTTGTTATAGTGGTAGATATACTTTGCTATCACAAGAATAAGTACAAAAGATCTCGTACGAATTTAAGATTCAAATAAATTTAGTTTCACAACTTCTTAAATTTTTTCAAATTAATATTATAGAATACCAACTGCTGGGTACCTCTTTGGCTATACGTAACGTCCTTTTCGAGGACGCAGGATTCTATCACTGTATTGCTAAAAGTGAGGCAGGACAAGCAATTGGCAACCGCCGTCTGATCGTCGACAGTGAGTTGGACAGGATTCAAACCAATCTGCTTCCCCCGCAATAGATAGAGACGATAATAGTTGCGCTATGAACGGTTTAAACAAATCGAGCGATTGGTGTTTATTTGGTTTAATATTATCTCAGTATTCTCCTTAGTTTCAATGGACTGATTCATGTCATTTTTAGCGCTTTATATTCCAAAGATGTACGATTTAATTTGATTATATAAGAAATTTCATAGGTATTTAAACCAAATGTATTATATATTCGAAAAAGTGTTATGCTGTTGTAAATCCAGTCAACGTCAACACTAAGAGAACAAGTCAAAAAATTTAATATCGTAACTACTTTCATTGCTGTCATTATCTTGGACGTAATGTAACGAGGAATGTTTCACTCATAGTTAATGATCTAGCATATTTCTTACTCTTGCTTCGTTGGATTGTTGAAATCTCTAGGAAGAGCACTCAAATAACGAATAATGTCATCAATTAACAGGTTTTGTGCCTAACAATCTGCTCAACTGATCCGCTTTCTAAACCACAAAACGTGCTTTTGAATCTATCACTACTAACCGATATTGCTCTAGGATTTTAATTATAAGTCTCTTAAGAATTTTCTAATCATATGGCTAATTCAAAACGAGCTTATTTGTTAGAACTACAAAATAATGATTGTTTCTTGTTGTGTGGATAAACTTTTTGCATGATTTTTCTTCGTACGCCACTCTAATCAAACCCAAGGTGAGAGGATGAAATGAAACAAAGAGTGATAATTCATATTAGGTAGATTACATTTCTAAGTGATGGTATCTAAACTAATGCCGGAAACATCAAATAAGGTAACAAATGATCAACAACAATAAAATACGAATGAATAGCTTGGCAACTGCACACATTAAATATGAGGTAAGTTTGCATAAATAGAACGGTGATGTAGATTATCAGAAACTGCAAACTTAAAATCAGAATTTATTACTGTTAATTAAGTGTGTAACAAAAATTTTCTTAACAAATTTTGATTCCATATTTTACGCCACATTAAACGCGATTTAAGGATTCTAACAAAAATTGGTTTGTATAACTGTCTCTTTATATCATGGGTGTATAGCAATAACTTTTCATTATAGAATTAAAATATTATTTAACTCATTATTGAAAGGTGGAAATTAAAATAGCTTAAAAACGGGTTTATTCGAATAGTATAAATAATTTAGTGGTTTCTATACAATTTTCATTTAACTTCCATTATGAGACAGATTTTAGAAATATTTTTCCGCCTAATAAGTTAAGCCTATATTGACATAAACAATACTTTGCTCAAAATTATGCTTTACATCTTCTAACAAAAAGGCTAATGTGCCGAGATTTGATATTCAAGTGATGGCTGCTAAGATTAAATGCTAAATAGACTCGATAAGATAGTAAATTAGAAGCTTTATAGAAAGCAGTATCTCGCTCGATTTTAATCAACAGATCCAAATTGTGAGAGCTATTTATAAGCAAATCGTTATTGTTGATGAGATAAAAATGAAACACATGCTTTTTAAGCCTTTTCGCGCTGTATTTATTAAATTTCGTTAGTTCGAATTAGTCGTGTTTTTCGTGGATTAATAGTTTTTGTTTTCTGTTTTTTTATGCAGGAAATGTTATTTCAATGAATAGTGCCATCGCCGCAGATTATGTCTTCAAATGCTACCTATCAGTGTGTTAAGCCTGGAGAATTTTCATTATGGATTTTTTCAAATCAAAGACAAAAGTAGGCTACAAAATTCGTGGTGAAGAAAGGTTTCCAATTTAGGACAACAAAAAGAGAACATTACTATTTGGGTTGACTGTGATGAAGAAAACCGACCAGTTAAGACTACATATATGCCTAATAGAGGCGATGTCCCTGACGATGATCAGACACTTTTACCATGGAAGGAGACTTTAGTAAGTTGTAGTGTTTAGAAATAATGGTTTCTATAGTTTAATCATTTTTACAAATACCAGTAAGATATAAAACAGCCTTTTATTATTATAAATTAACACTATTCTTTAAGGATCTTTCAACAAATGGCACGAATGGAATAATTTACAAATGTATTCCAGGACCTCGAACACCTAGAGTGGTAAGATCACCTTATATTTTTCTACAAATTATATAAAAAATAGCAGGAGACCAAAGTTATGGCATAATATTCGTTTGAAAGAGCTCTTGACGAGTCAGAAACCATTCATACATTTGATGGGTTTTGAAGTCCTCATTCAACCCTTAAAATGGAATCGACAAATGCTCGTTATAAGGAAGTTTCGATATTAATGAGACTATTTTAAACTTAGCTATCTATTCCAACTAGTTCTTAAAATTTAGCTATACGTTCTCATTATTATTAATGTAAAAATCTATATAAAAAACGATTTAAAAATTGAGAACGCATCCCCATTAATGCTAATAGGATATTAAAAATATTTTCCTCACAATATTACCTTGCTCTAATTTCAGCAACTATTTTTTTAAATAATAAGGATAGTCCTGAAGAAATTTGTAATATAAAATTTAAATTGAAGACATTTTACAGGTTACACTTCATGCAGCCCCAAATTTCATTGTTAGGCCCATTGACAATAAGGCAGCTATTGGATCAACCGTTGAGCTGTCATGCAGGTTTTTACCCCATTTATTTCACTTTCTAAAACTAAATTGGATTCCTTAGAATGTCAATAGGCTTAGCTTGTAACTTAGGTACTATAATGTACAGATATAATATAGCTACCATAATCGTCTGTTTAAATTTTGTCTAATAACGAGTTACTAAAAAATTTAACACTCTTAATTAGAATTTACTTTAATTAACTAAAAAAGTTGAAATATGTTGATTTTGATAACACTTAAATTAGAAGCTATTCCTCATAGACGGTTCACTGTATCGACGAAAATATTCATTAGAGAAAATATCATATAAGCGCCATTCAAAGCTATGGTAGTCTAAAATAAACTAAAGCTTACTTAGATTTTTCGTATAACAGTTTTGAACTTCATTTCAGATGATTCTTTAATTCTGTTGGGAAAACTTTCTCATCTTTTAATGTATCTAATTGGCTTAATGGTTATCTCGCGATATTAGTTTACTATTTCCGCATCGCCACCACCGCACTATGGCATAAATACTCATTCGCTGAAAATTGATTTTATTTTCTACATAATCTGGAGAAGTCCTTCACTGGATATTGCCTGTGTAATAACATATTAAGTTCCTATGCTCACTTGTCCCCAGTTGACTCTGTGCGCAGACTATTCGTTGTTCTGATTGCAGTTACGGTATATGCAGTAGAATCTAACGGCTGCCACAATGGTAGTTTAGACAGCATATTTAGTTCAATTTAAAGATATCCTTTAAAGCAAAACGTGTTGGAATGATAATACACGATAATGATACGCATAGGTTTGTAGCGGAAAAAGAATATCACCAGCAATTATTTTAAATCTTATATTTTGAATAATAGCATGCATTTTAGTGCTGTGGGCCCTCCTACACCTTATATTCATTGGTTAAAAAATGGTGAAGTGATCAAATGGAAAGGTCCCGAAGGAGGATCTTCTAAACTTGTCATTCGTGTCGAATCCAAGGAGGATGAGGCTAATTATACTTGTCACGCTAGAAATAGTGTGGGAATTAGCAAGGTAATTGACATCTTATTAAAGCACTAGTGATAATTTATTAAGAAGTATCATTTATTGCTGGAGATTTAGCAAGTATTAATTGTACGCTCTAGATTATTTTGCATATTAACAAATAGAATCTTACAAATAAATATCTAATATTTCATGAGTATGACAAATATTAATTAATTAAATTGTCCTCTATCCTTAAGTGAACCTTTTACCGTTATCAGAAGCCTAAAATTTTTGTAACAAAAACTAGAAGAATTCTAGTTGCCATCGAAATATATTCTAAGCATTCACTTCCTTAACTTATGTAACACCGTGAATTAAAAGGAGGTGTAATAGCACTCACCTCCCTAACGTGGATTTCTACACAATCTCCTTAAAAAACTCTGCATAAATCCCTATCTTACAGGCAACTTCTCAGTTAATAGTAAACCCAGAAGCCACTGTCCATTCAACTCCGCGGACTTCGATTAAGAGACACGTGGCTGTATTGTCGTGTTGGGATAGGGGAACACCGTACACCAGAGGGGTTACGTGGTACTTGCGCTCGAGTACCATCGATCCCCACTTAGTGGGCATTCATTTCATGAACAACGGTAGTCTCGTCATCATGGATATTAGTGATGCCATGGTTAGTGAATAACTTAAATTGTCTATTCACAGACGTAACGAGTGAACGGCTTACACTCAGCGTAACAATTCGTAGGAGCATCTGTGATGCATTTAAATAAATGTTTGTTAGCTCTGCAACATTCTGCTAAACTATATCTTAGAATCGATTTTTTAGGCCGATGATCTTAAGCACTACACATGCAAAGTACGCAACAGGAGACGATTTAATACAGTATATTCGGTTAGTTAAAGTATAATATTTTATGACATTATTATCAACAAAACTAATTAACTACCATAAGAATATAAAAGATTGGCAAGAATATTTGTCTAGTTCTATCCCTATTGGATATTATAAATTTGAAAAAGCCAAATGAAAAAATGTTAGATTTAGAAAAATTATCTGCTTACGAATTCAACACAACTTTCTTTAAATTTCCTAGTATTTCAATATCCACTATTTTATTTAGCATCCGTATTAACTTTAACTCAAAATAATCCCTTATTTCATGAAAATAATAAATTGATATAAAATATTAAAACAATAGGCCAAGAAAACTACTAATGATTTAAATAATGAGAACATTAAGTTTGTATGGAATAGTTTTTAGTCATATAGACATATTGGATCTAACTTTATAGAAGTAGTAGGCAATACTACAGGGGAAATAGCTAAGAGTAATAAAAAAATTTATAGTTTTAAGAATAATGAATAAGAGTTGTTCATAGAAGTAGGACATAAAACCTAGAATTAAGAGATAGTAGCATTTTTTACTCAGGTAGAAGTAATGGACGAATTGCCTCATGTGCTAACAACACCCTCAACAGTCCATACGAAGCCTGGGAGAGCGTTAGTCCTCGACTGCATATTGAAGGGTAATCCCCTAACGACTAATATCGAATGGACAAAAAATGACCAGCCAGTCATCCCAGATGAGGTCATGCATATATTGGTAAGATCAGTTATTCGACCAAATATTCTTCCAAACTAAAACTAGTAGAAAAGAGCTGAGTGCAAAGAAAACTGAAGTGCCAGCAAAAAAAGGATATGGACAATAAAGGAAAGTTACGCAAGGTTCTTTCAGTTGAAAATTGGAGTTTACGAAAAGCCCGGTTAACTATGCTTGTCCAATTAGTTTCGCTTCAAAAAAAGACTAGTAAAAGATACTAGTTAATGGCTTCAAGCCCATGTTAATAACTTTATAATGCAATTAGACTGAATTGAAAATTGCGAGATTACTGCTTTTCCCTATTTAACAGAAAAATAATTATCGACGTTTTAGTCTTTTTTACATGTGTTTCACCAATCTCGTTCAAAATAGACATAAACTTGATAGGAATTTAAGAATTGATATATGCGTAGACAAAATAAATTGTCTGGATGATGACATAATTAATTGCTAAATGCTAAGTTGTTGTAAAGCAAAAGGACTAAGCTATGAAAATGTTTATCCCAAATATTGTGGACAATGATTAATAGTTGTGATCAAGCACATTGCATAAAATATGCATAAATCATTAGCGTAAGAGTAGAGCAAGAAAGACTGACGCATAAAATATGGATTTGGACATTGGCTAATTTATGCAAATCGTAGGTTATATTTTAACAGTATAATCAGAACAAAAAATAAAGTGAAAAGACGGAGCTACTTGCGATAAGTTGTTAGCAATAGCACATAATCGTTGGTTAACTACATACAAGCAGGAATATAATATTAGATCATAGAGTACTATAAATATGCCTAACCGTTATGTACAACTACCGCGCTTCACACAAATTAAAGAAAATAGCTCAGTTGACGAGGAATTATCAACAAAATGCATACTTTTCACCTTTAATATACCAAATACTTAGCTTTACGAGAGGGCTGTCATACTTATTTTTAACTATTTCTTCAATATCATCTGCAGTAAGCATTTTGAATTGAAATCAAAGAAATATATGATTCATATGCAGTTCTAGAAAAGTGAAAGATAGAAGATTGAAAACATTTGAAGGGTAATGAATACGAACCGGCTTTACATATTCTTAGGTCTCCACTTATGTGATAGACTCATTTCCATCCAATATCACAATACGCATGCTCAAAATTTGGTATAGGCTTAAAAAGCAAAGTAGAAAACGGGATTGTGGTGGAAAGCTTTTTGATATAGAAGCGTTTTGCTTCCGATGGGAACGAATGTTACATTTCCCCACTCTAACCTCGAGGTTAGCAAGCATAATAAAAAGCAAAGCAAACCTATGCTAGATCAAGATTATTGTGAATGGAACAAGGAAGCGTTTTTTAAATATAACGTGGTTGGTGAGCGACAATGACATATGATTATCACACAGATCTCTATAATATTGTATTTAAGTTAATGTGTGAACTACACCAACGCATGTTATTATCCTGTAGGACTACTCACTCATTCGACTGCACCTATAAGTGTAAGACGGTGCTAATTTTCTGAAATTCTTGTGCCGCCTCTAGGTATTCTTGATTTTTAACGAAAAAATAATATGAGAGAAGAGTTATTTAAAATTCTGGAAAATTAAGTAATTTAAAAGGGGTATAGTGTACGGAATTTACCAAAAAGAAATTAGCTGTGCTAAGAGATAGTCAGCCACTAAATCAGTGATGGAAGTCATTTTTTCACGATGTAGAAGATTAGACGTTATAACATTAAACAAAATGTGGCATTTTAAAATTTTGTTTGAAGAGAGATTCACATTCATTAAGGATCACTTATAATAAGGTAGATTTATTAAGTTTCGCTGTTAATATGAAAGATTTTTTGGCTATTTCAGTAAAATGACATAATTGGCACAGATATAATCGCGTTTACAGTAATAGTAGTTAGCTGGTGAAATCAACATGCTCTGTTTAATCTTTGTTTCAGCCCAACAACACACTTTTTATCTCCGAGGTTGAAGATTTCGACAAAGGAACATATAAATGTGTTGCTTCAAATTCAGTTGGAAAATCATATGACGAAGTTGCAGTATTCGTGGATGGTTAGTCTAGTTTAAATCTGGCAAATCGGAATATTTTGGCGCATTTCCAATTTTTATGCTTGATTTAATCTAAAGGAGTCAAGAACAATAATCGCGCATTAATGTGCCAGTAAAATTATTATGTCTGCTAACCATTAAACAAATGAGGAACATGCATCATCAATAATCAATTACGTCCCGTTTGTGAAAATACCTTGTTTTTAAATTTCCTCGCAAGGTAATTGTGTATTGACTCAAGCATTTTATAAAACGCATTTCACAATTTTAGTTCTTGTGATTCAGATACTAGAGCAAAAATCTCGCGCATTTTCTAAGTACCACTTTATGGATTAATATTTAAGTAGATTTATTAAAATTAGAATCAAGAAAATCTTCAAGAACTTATTTATAGTTTCGGATATCCATTATTTCTTCGTTTATCTATCCTCTATTCAAGATGTAAATGACGTAAATCCCGGCATAATAGGAAATAGCTTTCGTGATAGAGGAGTATAAATTACGTACATTTCTTTAGTTTTCGCTTCCACACTCACTCCAAAATCATGCTTACCGTTAGAATAATTTAAAAGTAAGAGTCTATGAAAAAAGCAAGAAGTATGAAGGGGTTTTACAATATTTAACCCCAAATGACTGCCTTCGTATGATAACTCTCACTCATTTTTTCCATCGTCGTCCATTTCCTTTTGGAGTTTGTGCACTATTCTATTGACCATCAATCGAGCGTAAATGTCATTCTAATCAACAAAAAGCAAAAACACATTAATATTGCACTTTTAGACATTGTATGTAATGGTAATGGCCCGAACTTTACCGTTTTTTATGTGAATTACTGTTACATATCAAATGTCTATGAAATTACAGCCTAATTCATACAAACATGCCCATTTAATTTGCATTTTAAAAATTAATATCGAAACTTAATTTACTAGCAAGTGAAACTCTTTTATGTAATGATAAGAATATAACTAATCCAAATCATAAGTTCCCTTTCTCACAAAATCCATTTTCTAAGCCTAGATATAAAAATTAGAATATATTTCATTTGTTGCACATTTATTTTAGTTTCTTTACTAACAATACTCTTATTTATTATAATTATAGCTATAAGCCACTTGCTGATAAGTAGCATTCTTTCTTTCGTTTTATGTCAAAGTAAATCCGATGTCTTCACTCTTAAGCCATTGGGTCACTAGGTTTCCCAGCTTATAAACAGTGAAACAAATCAAATCTTTTCAGTTTGAAGTATGGAATAACACTGCTGAAAGGCCTGCTTGGTCTACTCAGTGAATATATTTAGGTTATGTACCCATAATTTTAGCAACGTTTATTTATGCAATTATATAATTGATAAACTAATTTCTTTTAAATTACTCAGGACAACAATATATCAAAATCATCCACAGAAACTTGTCGGATATAGTTTTTCATAGCGATGCTTCACTTATTTTGAGTGCATAACCTTTCAATCGTTGTAAATCTCAGTATAATGAACTACAAATAAATAACTAAATTGAAATATTTTTTAAATGAAATATAGTAGTTTAATACAAGTTGTTCTAGGAAGTATTTCAGACAATATCATAAATTATTTACAACCCACTAATGGAATATAAATAAAAATACCTTGTTGATGGAGTCGGAAAGTGGAAATAGCACAATTAATTTTTTTATTTAAATAAAAATATATGGTATATTCTCTTAACGTATAACACAAAAAGTTCAATAAAAATAAAATTATGGAAGTACTCAAAAATAACAGGAAATGTGAAGCCATCACAAATTGTTCCGCGATTATCACGCCTAAAGTCGCGCTAGATGTTAACTAATAGCAATACGCCTACCTGAAATATTAAAAATCCACTATAAAGAAGGGAATTTTTCATCGACTGTGTAACCGCGAATCACGGTGGATATTAACTGCAAATAGCTAGCGCTACTCATGTCTAGTGGAATTAGAAGACGGTGCCAGCCAGTAATTATGAGTGTCGCTGTTATCCGCTAGTGTTAATTTAAAATAATAAGAAATTATCTTCAGGTTCAATTGATGATGACGGACTTCTTGATAATGCTGCATTAACAATGAAGAACTACGATTCAGTGAAATCAGTTATTAAAACCGAGAGTACCGTAGAAGGATCGGGTGAAGATGAAGGAATGAAAGCATCAACTCGGCAAAACACATCCATACTACCCAAGCCAACTTTTTCATCTTTACCATCTACAACACCTATTCCAATTCAATCTTTTACTAGAGAAACTGAAATCCTATCAACTACCATACTAATAGTCAATGAAACCACTGAAGAAATAACTGGAACTAAATCTCAAGTTCCATCAATTATTCGTACAACAGTATCAAAAATCCCTCCAAACGCAGCTATAACTACGCTGGATCATAACGGAACACACTTAACTACAATGGAAACAAACTTAATAACAGCATCTCATTTTCCTACGACTGAAAAAGATGAAGAATTAAACTTAAAAGCAACGTCTATCCCAATATCAGAATCCACCAAAACTTTAGAACTTCAAACTGAATCAGTTATTTCAGCATTAGAAGTAAGCACGTACAATTCAACAAATGAAGTTCCCTCTGCGAATTTATTTATATCGAAATCCACTGTGGAATCACTTGCTGGATCAACAAATTTTGTGGAAGATATAAAACCTACAACAGTAAACACATCACTTAACAGCACTACTTTAGAACCAGCTACAACTATCACAAACATCATGACAACCACTACAACCAGTGTAAATAGAGATATTTTTACCACGCCAGGTTCATCAAATAAATCGAATATTGACTACGAAAACACCAAGACCAATATCTTAGAGGCTCCAGTCAATATTATAGAGGAAAATTCAATTTGCCCAAAAGGATTTTCAAGTATAAATGGAGTATGTGTTGGTCAGTGATAGGCTTAAGATAATTTTTCATCCTTAATAGTTATAAAACATTCCAAACATAATGATTTTATGCTACATAACAAGCAAAATCCACGATAATTGGTTTAAAAGTATTGACAGTTATCACTGTTTACTCTTCCATTGCTCTTCAAAACTCTCAAATACTTTACTCTATGAACGGCAAAAACGTTGAGTGTTAGGTGTGGCAAAGCAGTAATCAAGCAGTTGAAGCTTGCTGGTCTAAATTTCATATTTTCATGGATCATAGATAGCTGCATGTTATTATCATGCGAATATCCACTATTATTTTAATACATATCTTATATCTGATAACTTCATAAGTAATAGCGAGAAAAAGTAATCTTACGTCTTTGTATTGCCAGAAGCAGTTTATAAGTTGTTTTTTTGGATATTTGGTATTAAATCATGATTTCATTGCTTTCAATGTTAACTTAAATTATTCTGCGTTTATATAAATAATCTTAGAAGAAAACATCATGAGAATGAATTTGCCACGCTTCTAAAAGAAGAGGGAACGACTATTACAATCGATAAGACGGTTACAAAAATCTTAATGCAGAATCCTATGAAATTTTCGGTGTTCATTTTGAAGAAGTTTAATGAAAACTGCGGAGCAGATGTTTCTCGAATGTCCATCTGTCTTAAACAATATCTTACTGATCCAATATATTTTAGAAGAATGAATCAGTTATTTCCTTTCAGGTCATATAAAGGTATGTGAAAAATACCTACCTATCATAAACAATATATATACTTTTTAAGAAGTAGGAAATGTGTATTCGCCTTCCAAGACGACCCAAAACTCTAAGATAGTTTAACGTCAAATTAATTAGATAGAACTTAGTAGTTCTTCCAGTAATTTTTTCTATAGAACCTTTATAAACTCAGAAGATGCATAAAATGGATATATTCATTAAATAGGCATTCTTTAAATAATTCAGAAGTGGAAATGTTGTTCTTTATTCTGTAATATCACCTGGTCGTCTCATTGATTCACCATGAATTAATGTATTTCTATTAAGTCTATTGAATAACGTATTAAAATTTAATCATATTTAACCAACGTATGTCAAATTTCATACTATTCTTAAATTGTGCTTTCAGTTGGTATCTTAATGTGTTTATCTATCGGGAGGATAAAAGGCCTGTCAAAATTAAATCTGTCTAAACGCCGTCAATATTTAGAAGAATATACGGTAACATTTGGCCTCAATATGAATGTTCCAACCACAAAATGTAGCTTATTCGAGGACAATATAAAGCCATACTCTAAAAACACTCTTATGCGAAAAGAACCGGATGGCTCGATTAAAGTCTGAAAGGAATATCAACACTGGATGGTTGGAACAGTGAATCAAAGTGCTCAGAAGTTAGAGCTGCTTATATCTAATAAGTTTATCATCGCAAAGGTCGTAGGTAAAAAATTCTTACGATACAACAAGGCGAAAAACCACATTCTGCTCTCACCACAGCGGCTTTTTTCATCGCACTGAGTACACTATGACTACGAAAGTACATAGTGTTTTGGAAAACGTCATACTACCGTATGAGGAATATGATTGCTTTATGGATGGTTTTTCAATGCTTCAAGTTTACTAAAAGTCTGGATAAAGAAGAGGAGCATGACCCTTATAGAACAGCCATTGCAAAATCTGGATCTCAATCCAACTGAACATCTCTGGGCGAAGTTGGGAAG
>JAJAVP010000275.1:71805-97875 GCA_020740425.3 Heterorhabditis indica | reverse complement strand
GGTACAAGTCCCCTCGAAGCTTTTCCTACTTTGGTGCAAACACAAAAACGACTTCGTCTCACTTGTAATTTAAGGTTATGTTAACTATGCTAACAGGATTTTGTACTGTGGCAATGATTTTTTGTTGTGTCTGCTATGTTATGATATCAAAGAGAGTTCGAGGGAATGGGTTCGTTTACTTACGATTTTTTATTGTATCGGGTGTCATAATCTAGTAAAGTGTTAGTTCCATAATTTTCAAAGTTTTATTTTTCTACTTTTACTTTCACTAATTACTTTAATCTCTTAAGTTTTATTGCAAACATTTTAATATCAACGAAATGTTGTATTACAGTATTGCTACTTCTTCTCAACAAAGAACATGCTTTTTACGGTCTTGTTATTATTTTTCTCATATTCTGTACATATCTATTTTAAATTAGAATTGCGGAATTTGCTTAAAAAGACAGGTTTATAAGCTTAATTAACTTACGGATGAGTATACCTGATTTCTCTTCCCATTTCACAACTATTATCCATTAAGCATTTTTAAATGTCTGAGTTATTTGACTAAGAACGAGCGTTTAGTCAAAGCACTTTGTTTTGGAAATGTGACTTTTATTTAAAACATTTGTTTCACTATTATAATTTATCACCAATAGCTTTATTTCTCTATTTTCTGCCTTATCATCTTCAGGCATTACCTCACTGGAACTTTTATCATTAAGAATAAAACCCCTCAGATTCATTTGTATCCTGGAAGTATTATTTTGATTAATTGCATCTGTAAATGGTCGTTTCCCGCCTATCACCCTCTACTAAGACGTTATCAACATAATACTTTAAATATTTTTGTTGTTGATGATGTTTTAGTGTCTGGTAGTCATGTTAAAATGGCGGAGCTAGTATTTATTCTGAGTGGTATTCTGGTAAATATGAATACTGATTTTTTAGGTTTCTTTGTATCTTTTACTCAGAGGAAACATGCTACATTTTTATATTCCTCGCTGAATCAAATTTGAACAAAAGCTATTTTTCTCCCCCTTGAAATATTACTAGATCAAGGAATGTTATTATCATTGGATCCAGCATACATCATTCCAATTCGAAGTTCATGACATGTGTGTGTGTAGATCATGAAGGTTTAGCGTTTTTGTACCTTGGTGTTAAATAAATACACTTCTTCATTCTTACTCGTCTGAGTAGATTTGCCCGCACTGTCCTCAAAAACTACTGTTTTAAATAAGGTCAAACAGTATACATTTTTGCTTCCATCAAAAGTGACTGTGCTTTTGATGCCATAGTAATTTTTCTTTTCTGATGTTCTCCAGCTTTGATGGCCCTCCTCCACTCTTTTTAGTTCTTTAAGTTTTTACAAACTCTGGGAAAATTTGCTACAAACTTCCCTAGATCGATTCAGTATCAACACTATGTTCTTTTTTTCGATATCATTGGGAATGAAACCACTATCCATCTTCTACTTCTTACACGCAAAAGTACACTTAATCTTCTAATATGAATGCTCGCATCTTTTAAGCAGACCATATTTATGAAAAGGAGAAAATATTATTTGCTTGTATTTTTGAAAAAAATAATTAGCATACACAACCGAAAAATTTTGTAAATGATCTTAATGATGTTAAGCCAAATATAATGTAATGCTTTAAATATTAAGTTCCAACTAAAGACGAAAATTGGGGTAGATTATAATTATAAGACACAAAAAGTGTAAAAAGGTGGTGAAGCGGTGCTTTTGTTCTATTTCGTACAAGAAGTTAAGAACAAATTGAGAACCTTCACAGTTTATTTTCATCTAACAAGGCATGTGAGAACCAATTGCCCAGCTCCCATGATTTCCCAAGTTGATGCAAATGCAAACGAATTATCTCACCACTAACGTTAACGAGAAAGTTTTTGACGCGTTACTTTTGAATTAGTTTCCACTGCGACTCGTAATTCCTCATCATCAATAATGGAGAGTCTTCCTCCTAAACATGGTGCACCTCCAAGTGATTCATCACCGTAAAGAAACCTTGTAAGCCGCTTCTGCTCAGTACTTTCGCGATTAGATAAAGATAAACTGGCACTTTAAAAGCGTTAGAAGTCACAAAAAAAATAATATACACCGTGGTAAAGCATATCAATAGATTGACACATATATGCCTTGTTGGCGCACAAAAACCTGTACTCTGAAAACTATTACAAGATAAGACGAGTTACTGAAATTCCGCAATTCTAACTTAGAATAGGTATGTGCAGAACATAAGAAAAATAATAAAAAGACCGTAAAAAGCATGTTCTTTGTTGAAAAGAAGTAGTAACACTAAATTTGCAAACATTTCCAGCACAAGAGAATTTTCCATCTACATTTATGGACTCATAATGTTTTTGACTCTAACCCTGTTTACAATACTATCGTCCATCTATACATATTTATGTTTTACTCGAAATGTAGGTACAGATTTAATTGAAACTTAGAAGAAATATGGTTATCTTTTAATAATAGGTCATGTTCGTGCCACAAAACTATTTAAATATGGATATATCATCGTAAATCAGATTAAACAAAATTACAAACTTATCAGCAATGTTCAAATCTTTTATAAATATTTAAGCCTCTTAAACCTGGATATATTGGCATAAAAAAAACTTTGATTAATGGCTTTCTCTTCATTATAATTTGAAGCAAGAAATGCATTAAAAAATAATGAAGCACTAAAAACGGTCTTTTCCAGACAACGGTTTTTATTTATCTGCGCTTATTTTTTGTGTCAATGCCTTTGGTATTTCCTTCAATTAATCCGTGGATAACATGGGCAATGTCTGGAATTATTCGTAAATATTTCTCTAAACAACTACTAAGAATAGCAACAATGAAGAACAATCCCATGTCAAGCAGATTTTAAATTCGTTAAAGTTGAGTTCTATTCTCTATAAAACAGTGTACAGAATGGGTCAAATGAAAAGAACGATTTTAAAAGCTTTCTTCAAATTAAACAAAAATTTTGGAAGCTTGAAGTCGAGTTTCTCATCCGTATTAAGCTCATTAGCATATGATACACATGGAAGTCGCAATTAGCGATTTTGCGAGTATGTTCGTTTTTTTTTCACACGTATTTGCTCTCTTCCATCTCAGTTCTTCGTTACTCTAATAACTGAAGATCCGTTCTAAACTTCAATGAGTCTTTACTTGAGTTCGTTAGTGGAGGTAAATCCATTTTCAGAATAAACTCAAGCCATGCTCATGATAAATAATAACATAGATTCAAATCAGGTGAATTTGAAGATCACTGGCTTGGAGCGATGAACCCAAATGCTTCTCTCGTGAGATATTTTGCAGTTATTTTGGCTGCATGAAACGGGACAAAATCTTGCATAAAAATTAATCCTGATGGATACAAGAATCTGCAGTCAGGAAGAAGGCAGATTCTTGAGGACGTTTGTGTAATACGTAGAGTTAATTTTTATTCCAGATTCCACAGAATGTATAGATATTTTTTAATTGAAACTGATTCCTGCACAATTAACCTATTATCTTTCTTGTGTCCTTCAAAAACAACATCATTTCTTTGGTTATAAAAAGCGAATAAGTAAAAGTCTTTTTCGTCAAAGAATACAATACTCTTCAAGAGATCACAAGTGAACCTTCTAACTAGTTTTCTACATTTGGTAAGCTGCTAATTATCAATCTGTCCGTTAAAAGATGAAGTGAAACTTTGGTTAATTTATGAAGTTGCAGATCAAGCTTCACGATTGTTCTTATAGAATGCTTGTTTATACCAGTTTATTTAAAGATTTGTCCAATCTACTGATGTGTACGAAGCTTGTCCGAATCACTGATGACGAGCTTCAAGACAACTTGAGCATTGGCTAATGTTCTCATTGATCCGGAGCTTCCACTACCTTGTTTTCTGTTTTCACGGCCTCTTTCCTAGTGGACCGAAACAATGGTAACTGCCAATTTAAACTTAGATTAAAGATAAATAACATTTATACAGCTGATAGCTCACGTAACAGATCGTGGTAACCAATTCCGATGTTTTTGCAGACGACAAATACTAGGAGTATCGAACACGTGAAAATTGTGATAATTTTTATGGATAGTTATCCACACCCAATAATTCTTTTTTTAAGATCATTGATAGAAATTAACTTGCCATAATTCAATGGAATTGAATCAAGTGAATTTAAAAGCTATTGACGTAGGGGTTGTTTTTTGGCTGTTTGAAATAGGGCGAAATCCCACATAAAAATGGAAAAACGGATACTACTGAAATCTACGACTGCCATCTGACTAATTTGGCCGATAGGATAGAACAGAAAAGTCGGAGGTCATTATGTTTCNATCGGTGATTTCTTTGTCTCCAAGCGGTGGAGTTCGAAATCTGTCCAATTACAGGTCAAAGAAGACGAGCGTAAATAGTTGGACGGTCGAATTGTATTTAAGATATTATGAAAATAAAGCAAAAATTTGGAAAAAGGACTGAAACTTTTATTTACATATAATAAAGTAAGGTCGAAATTTTTTTGTAACGTTTTTCTATAGTAGTGCTAAAATA
Organism: Heterorhabditis indica; assembly: GCA_020740425.3. NCBI lineage: Eukaryota > Metazoa > Nematoda > Chromadorea > Rhabditida > Heterorhabditidae > Heterorhabditis > Heterorhabditis indica. The sequence goes on along the minus strand of JAJAVP010000275.1, from coordinate 93,337 downwards.
TGTTCTTATAATTAATAATAAAGCTAAATCATCACAATTTTACCACCGTCGATACTAATACTCTCAAGATGTCAGGTTAAATATTTTACAGCTGAAATTATCTTCTGACTGTAACTTCTGAATGTCATCTTTATTAAATTAGAAATGTTATTATTATACACTGCTAGACAAATATGACAAGATATTTAAAATAATCTTTTCTAAAAAGAATATACCCCAATAGAATCTAGAAATTGGCTAGATCAATCAGGTAAGTTCATAAAATTATATATATTCGCTTATTTATATAACAAGTACTCTCTTCTCTTATCATTCTTAAATTATCCACTCGGAAGTTGAGAGAGCCCATATTTCCATGTCTTCCAACTATTTCATGTGGTTATTATTCTTTCAGAGTTCATGTCTTTAAATTCAAGGAAAAGAATTAGATTCCTAAGCTTAATTACTATAAAAAAAACAAATCTCGGTCTTTTTTGTCATTTAAAAAATTCTTGACATCTTTTAATTAAATTATTATGTAGTTGAAACAAAATATGGACATTAAACTAAGAATATGTAGAGTATACTCCCCAAAAATGGATAATATGCAGAATAGCAGCATAGTTACTCATTTAGTTAATAATTCTTATTAGCCATATTTAGTCTTTTGCAATGCTGTGCATAGGTGGTTGTGTCCGAGAGTAAGATGACAACTTTATTAGGAATAAGAATGCAGTACGTGGAACAAAGACGAGATTCTCTTGGAGAAAATTGCTCTTCTTGTTTACTGATAGTTTTGTGAATCCAATATCTGTAATTCAGTGTTTCTTTTTAAATATGACAGAAATCTATAGATAGAATGCAATGTGTGTTTGCGTTCGGAAATCAAGGATAGCACATTTCGTGTTTTGAAAATTTTTTAAAATCGGTTATCAGATTAACCAATTTTTTTCTGCGATTAGACATAATAACCTTGAAAGTCTCTAGTATTAATTTCGTTTTTTCTTAAATGGCGCTTTTTCCACTTTTTTGTCATAAGAATACTTCCTTTTCACCGTTCCGAAATGATAACACATTTAACATGTTTTGGCGTTATTTAACCAAAAATACGCAAATTTATTAATTCTGAGTCGTTTTATTAATGGTTCAGGTAAGCTGAGTCTACACGAAAGCTGTCAAATTAAAGCACTCTCAGCTGTCAGTTCCAAGGTGAAACATATTGGTAATGATGTCATCCACTCCAGGAAGACCATCTTCGTCTTCTGAAAGAATATGGAACAAAAAAGTTAGTAGACAACCAGATGAATTGGAAAGCAGACAATTTTACGGATTGCATCGATGAAATCCGTAATTTTTGTAAATGATGCTTTAAAACTGGTGTAGAAGATGCTGAACAAGTGTCCGAATATTGTCCGACCACAGATGGAGAAGTGTCCACAACCGACAAACTCGCACAAAGACGAACGACTCTGCCTTATTAGATATTTAGTGATGCGACAGAGAAAAAGTTCAATTTCTTTGAGTCTTCGAGAATAAAATTATCAATTCAATTCATTGTTTAAATAAATTTCTCAACTTACTAATAAAAGTGGTAATTATAATAACTGTCAGTTTAATTGTTTTATACATTAATTATATCATAACAGAAATTTATTTGTTATGAAATTCCTTGAATGAGGTATATAACCCAAACGATCAAATCTAGTGCATTTTTATAATCTATACTTTCATTTTCATTCTTATATCTATTATTTCTAACCTAATACTTCTTTTTTCATTCCTCACAGGTACTTTTTTGCTTTTAAAAGTTTTTTTTGGTACCTAACTACTCATATCGAAACCTGCGAACATCGGAGAAAATACTAATATTTTACAAGGGTATTATTCTAGAATAATGTCGTTAGTATGGAGTGTCAGTCTAAAACGATTATACAACGATATTGGCCGCTTTATTACTATAAATAGTTCTTTTTTTTCTTGACTTGTTTCAACTTATCGTCCTCTATGTGAATGAAGAGGAAAAGAGACTGAGAAAAACACGCCCTTTTGTTATGTCTGAGGTCCGGACTGGCAACATAACCAGTCTCAGGATCTATGAATAGAGTCATTTCGGACATGTGCCCTTGCTAGATACACTGCGTAATCTTCCACACCTTCCTCTCTTTAAAATTTCTAACTACGGTGCTGTTAATAAGCTTTACAACTTTCGAACTTAAACTACTTTCCCTTATTTTAGGATAAATATGTTCATTAAAGTGGGGATTTATGAAAACAAATCTCATCATGTTTTTCACCTCTAATAGTTCCAAAGATCTTTGTTCCTCACAACTTTTGCAAATTCTAGACACAAAATATCTCAGTTTTTTGCTTTAGTTATTATCTATAGTGTTTGTTTAAAACCGCCAAATTCTAGAAGGAATCGAATTCCTTATTTGTATAAGAAAAATTAAACTTTTGACAATAAGTACTCTTGTTCAAAGAAAATGCATGCATGTGATGGTGATAAATTTCGTCAGTATGTTGTTCATAACACGATGGATAACAACAAGAACACCTTCATTTCAATTAGTGTTTAATGATCTATCAATTAATAACAGCGTTTAGAGTGGACCCATAGGTCCTTAAAATATGATCCGCAAATTTTTGTTGAATTTCTAGTTTCCTTTAAATTCTTGATTTCTATGATGCTTATTCGTTTGTCCACTAATTAACATAGTCACATAATGTCTACTGTACACAACATGCCCGTACTTTCTCAACAAATGTGGATAATCAAGAAATCAACGGTCATGATCTATTTTGTTCACAGCGTAGTTAATAAGACAGTGGTACCAACAGCAGAACAAATCAGTGAAATAGAATACATTCTTTGTTAAAATTTAACAAAATTGACTAATCGATAATACAATAGTTTGGCGAGTACTAACTTAGCAAAAATTTGTTGAGTCTATTTTAAACAATTTAGGTCGCTTAAACCTTCATAACTAATATCATTTTTGAAAACAAAAAAATATACTTTATGGTAAGATGATAGCAGCATGGTTTAAAGTAAGCTGGTCTATTCAGTTATTTAAAACTTATTAATAGCCATGTAAAATTTATGGACACTATTATATTTCAATCGTACCTTTTAAAAAAGTGCGCACTAAATTAAGTAAATAAGTAGTCTAAAAGGCCCAAATCTTAAAAGAAATTAGGCACTGGTTTGGTTTATCTAATATCCTTATTAGCCTATTATGTAAAACTCATTAATCGATTATTATTACTTTAGCCAACTGAGTGAAGGTAATGCTCAATAAACGTTAAGCCTAATAATTTATCTTATACATAAATCTTTTTTCAATATTGGAGCACAGTACGTATGGTTTTATTCGAAATACAAGTACTCCTTTTAAATTTTTGACACTATGAGATTAGTTAAATATTCGATATTATTATAGTGAGATACTTCCTTTTCTTTATCATAATTTCCTAACAATACAGACGAAAAATGTCTACAAGTGCAGTTTTTGCCTAAAGATAACATAGAAGTACTTGTACGATGCTTACGTGGACAGTATCTTCTACCTAGAGCATAAATAAAGAGAAGACAGAGTAAAATAGATTTTCTTCTACAGTATTGAAAAAATATATGTCGTAGAACTCCACGTAGAGTAATATTGCATATAATTATGCATGTAAAGTTGGAAGTATCTATTCGGTGATGCAACATGCCTAGAACGGCGTTCCGGTTGTTTTCGCTATAAAGTACGTTTACAGAATAGCTGAATACGCCACAACACGGAACAAAACTATTTATGTAATTGGTGTTATATTAATGCTTAATTGAACAGTCTTACTTCCGGGCAATGAAACACTTAAACATATTGTTAATAAGCCTAAGCCTAACATAATTCTTATAGCTTTAGCGTATATATTTAAGGAAAGTGCAATTTTTGAAAGCCTATATATATGTATATTTGTTTTTGAATTTTATTTAAAATGATGTACATATATTTATTGAACATGCATGACATGAGAAGTCCCAGAGTACAAATTTCGAAGCACCTAGTTTTAGGCTGAAAATATGCACGTGAGACGCATGTGGTGGAGTTATCGGCTTATTTATTCTGGTTGGATTTGTAGTTATCAGAGGAAACTTCTATAGACAAGAGACTACTATGGTAGTCACAAATAAATTATTTAAGAACATAGAGCATATAATTGGGCTAAATGCTTGTAAACAACTTTTCGTTAGAATAGTTCCATGTTTGAACTGCTACTTCTCTGAATCCATCATCTAATAAGTGCAAATCACCTATTACTGGTCTTTTTGAAATTAGTTGATTGCTGAAAATATGCGATTATTTTCACCATTTACTATTCCATACAGGAATTTATTTCGAGTTTACTATTACTACAACATTCTAGTCGGAATCGGTGTAGCACACATGGCACTTGAGCGATGTTTGTCCAAGCCTCGTTATGCCACATGCTATCCACGTGTTTGGAATTCGTATTCCATTAGAACGAAGGATGACGGAGGCTTGCTTATACTCTTTAGTTGATTACAATGATGTTAGAGTTGTTTAACTAAAATGTTTTGTTTTTGCCGTCAAAGGGGGAAGCGGGTTAATGCAGGGAGATTTATAATGAGACAAATTTAAGTTACGTATTACTATCAAATTAAATTCTTCACTAAGATCTGACAACAGCAAATTTTGGTTGTTGTTTTTTAGTCTAGCCAGAGTGAAAGTTAATTAGGTAATTTAATTATCACTTGTATGTTGAGTAGTACAGAGACCTCATTTGAATTTAGGCTTTAAATTTTATAAGTAGATATTATCGGAATATTTTATTGCTGTATAATAAACTAGAAAAACTGTTCGTCTTCATGTTTATGGTTTATTTATGGCTTCTATAATTCTGTACGATTATGTTACACAGATTTGTAGTGAGCATTGGATATAGTAGCTGTCAATGTTGCTTGCTTTGGGAATACTCCTAATGAACTAGTAAAACCAGATTGCTGCGGAGAAATGAAGGTCGTAACAAAAGTTGTTTATTTCTTTATATATTTAATTGCCTTTCATTTTTAATACATTCATAAATGTGGTTTTTTTTTAAACTTTGATGTAGTATGATTTTATTGGTTTAACTGATTAATTATCTTTAATAATTGCCTTTATAAAATGCTACTTAATATAGAGATGTGATGATATAATATCTGCAAATAACGTTAACGTTTTTGCACATTTATTACAAATTGTAGAGCACTGTTCTTAATGGCGATTCAATCTTTGTTAATTTATAGAAAAAAATGTAAACGTCCTTTTTCTCCTACTATTAGTATTTTACGCTCTCTTCAAGCTTCATTTCTGAATCAAATTATAAATTATACCTAGTCGTTAAGAGTATGTAAACAAAATTTTCGTCTGAACTTAGCTTTACATTTATCCAGTATCCAATCTTTTATTCACTCAGCTGATGAATATTGAACCGCTACTTTTAATCTTATACGCAGAGAGCGATCATTACAAAATCTGTCAGAACAATGTTTCGATGACATCCTTACCACTCAAAGAATTATCAGCAATGTTCTGAACTGATGCGGCCATAACTAGCGGGCTTCCCCCAGAAGAAACAACAACAAGCTGGGAAAACAAGTACATAGCATTATCACCAATTAAAATGATTCATATTTTCTGTTGCATCTTAAAGTATTCTTCTGATTGTATGGAAATGTTGCACCAAAACATAAGTAAATATTTTTAGAAAACAATTTAATTTAATATCATTATAATAATATATTTAAATGAAATCCTATTTTTGGCCCAACCTTATTCATGCGAAAATGGAATGACTAATTTTTCTTAGTACACTTTTTATGAACTATCGTAGGTCCCTACTAATTTCACATGTTTCAATCGTATAATACAATTTCTTTATGGATGCTTTACTGGCATAAGTTCGCAAATAAATATTCAAGCAGCTTTAGCCTATAAAATGGGTTGATGTTTGACTCATAAGCGTTCTATGGAGAAATCCATACATAATCTTCCGGTAGACAGCTTTTTGTGATAGCAAGCACGTTTTTGCATACCACTGCAAGGTTAGAGTACCCTATCTATTCATGAAGCATGCTCTAGACTTAATTGTTTTAGTCCAGTGACAAATTATCTTCCACTAGACTACTTTTAACAGTATGAATCAGGGTCGGAATCCTTTATCCATAGAACGCTGCACCCAGCAGAATTCTCTTATCACTGATAAATTGAAGCTATAGTGTCCATGTGCCAATTCACGTGAACTAAGCAGGAAGTACTTGCAAATTCTTTATCACAAATACGTACTCGTTTTTCATAATTTTCCTCAGCTTGTTATCTCTGAAGTATAACCTTTAATCACTTTCTTTAAGACCTAATATGCTCAAAATGAACTTTAAAGTAGTTATGTAAACGAAACTTTGCACACTTCTTTTGAATTTCCGATCAGAAGGAATATTTTGATCTTTTGAAGCACTTCACGTGTTTCCCACGCCTTTTGAACAATGTAGTTACCGAATTCAACTTGACGTTTATTTAGGCTTTCTAGTAATAATTGACTATCTTCATTATCCGATTACAGCAAATGTTAGTTTATATATGTAAACATAAATACTCTCAAACTATTTCATGAGTGTAGAGCATTAGTTGGAAACTTAAATTATAGATAAATTGGCGATAGTAGAGCCACGTGTATCTTAGTAACTTTAACTTACTTCATACGCATCGATTTAGGGAAAACATTTATAGTGTCAACAATCCACGATATTTTCTACTTCAACGGCAACGAATGGATTTATACGTCACAAAAATTTTGCCCATCAGTCAAAAATATAGTAGGTGGATCCCGCTTATCCCATTAAGCATAAAGTATATGAATGCATAAAGTATTATCTAAAGCTTACTATCCTATGTACAGCTCAAACAAAGTCTGCTGAGAAAATTTTGCAATCAGTATTTTCAAATATTTTCAAGTCCCCACTTTTGATTTTGCATTTTTAAATACTCTAATCTGTTGAACGAATTTTTCCAATGTATTAATTGATTCATGAACTTTAATTCCGGTAGTAATGAGTATTCTACGGCCTCTTTAGTCAAAAAGTTTGTTTTCGGTTTGACTAAACGTCTTTCGTGAATATAATAGAAGAGGAAGAGCTCTTGTTTTCCTCGTGTGAGGCTTCATTCATCTTATTTCCTTCTATCCATAAAAGCTCTGCTAATAATAAATTAATATAATCATTTATTTCATAGAAAACATGTGCAGGAATTATTATCAGTGAGCTGTAGAGCAGTTTTATAAAATATAATAGTTTGAATGAAAGTACCCTCCACAACTATAGTAAACTCTGGATTGGTAGAATCAAAAGCACAAACAAATTCAAGACATTATTAATTTCGTTGTTTCCTGTTTATTTTGTCAGATTACTTAAAACATCAGTCAAATACTCTTAATATTAATGCAAGATAACTTAGTACATTTTATGAAATTGAAGGAAAACCGTAAAAACTTGCTGACACATATCTGTCTTTCCTTCATTAGCATAATGTTGTCTCATCTAATCTTCCGATGTGGATAGCATTCATCTCCACCCTCTAAGCCGATGCGCCGGATAATCACTTATCACTAATCCAGGGATGATAGATTGCCTAATCATGTGTGGGGATTCATTCACCACCCTCTTAAATACTTAATCCAAGCATAATCTAAAGGTAAGGAAAAAAATACCTGAGATATCGTTTCAATTAGTCACTGGTAATAATTTTTTGTTATTTTAAATGCTGAGCTAATTAGAACCTAGTAATGATTGTGATTCTACAGTATTTCAATCTTTCCAAAACAGTCACCTGGCTGATTATAACTTATCATTGGCTATTTGGGAAACGATTCTGTATTTTCATGAATTTAGTCTAATTGATTTATTACGAATAACCCTTTATAGTGTTACTTATAATTCATAACACTTGTATGCCATAATTGTCGTTTATGATGGTATTTATAGAATATGTATTTATGCATTACTAAGAGTTGTTGGGTTTGCTCAAAACCTTGGTTTGATTAAGTCAATAGCAAAATACTATATCATCATCCATCGCATAGCCTTACTACCTCCTATATCATATTATGGTGATAACTTCCATGATGTAGCGCAAACAGTTGATAGGATGCGAATCTGATTTACTGCTTGATAAATGCCACTTGATTCATGCCAACAATATACCTTTGAACAATATTTTAAACATCAATGATCTTTTGTACATATACCAGCACAACATGATTGGCAGTGATTACTGTAAACTTTTTTAGTGTAGTAATAATAATACTATTTCAGTGTTCATCGTACAAATTTTATATGCAAATAATATATATGCTAAAAGGTTACATACTTTTAAACGTATCAAAAATTTGCCATTATACTTTTAATTTACTAAAATTGAATTATCAGAGAGAAATACTGTCTATGCTTAAAATGGTGTTTACAACATAATCAATTAATGGAATAGTTAATTAGATGGTTAATTGATCAAAGGCTTTTGAATCAGTTAATAATGATAAGTAGACCTTTGACCAGCAAAGTATCAAAACGACCCTATTGTGTAAAACGACGTCCAAAGTATTCAAGGGTTCATAGTACGAGACTCTTAAATCTCAGTGGAGCTTCCACCTGAACTATAATTCTGATAAGCATTAATCACATTGCATTACTGCACTTTTCGAATGGTCACTAAATACTTTGGCAGTTCTTTAGTATAGAAGCACAACTACATTGTCTCACTCTATCACCTTTTACGTGTTTCTGATGAAATCCGTCAAAAGATAGACGCAAGTGTGACCGAAAAGGAAAGCTCTTATGAAACTGTGGAGCTGGTTGGGAACTGGTATTAGTAATATCTCCGTTATGCATTAAAAATTGAAATGAAACTAAACTTCTATCATCTATTCCATGATAGAAGTTTTTCGCAGACTTTGAATGTTAGGCGACTATCATGTAGTTAATTTAATATTAAGTCACAAATCTTCTATAAAGTTTTTCTTAGTTTTATACTTAATATTTTTATAAGTTTAAAAAGAAAAGGGATGGCTTTCACAACTATAGGAAATTATGTATTTCTATTCTCTTGAGGCAAACATTACTTAGATAATCAAATGGCAGTTTTAAGCTGGAAGTGTCATAGCAATGTGTACTGTAACCTACAGATTCGCTGTATACGATGGAACTATAAGGTTCGTTTAGATAAACAAAATGTAGTAAATTGTTTTGTGGATAAAATTTGAAGGAATTATTCCATTACTGTAACTCGATTATTTATTGTATTTGGCTTATGTGTTATCTTCACGCACATTACATAAAAAGTAGAACATTTTATATTATGGGCAAACACTTATGATGATGCAATAATGAGCGATAAAAAGGCATAATAATAAACTAGATCAAGTAAGCAATAGCGAAAAGCTAGGTAAAACAAATGTAAAAGTAATATAAAGATGAGGAAAAGTGCTAACTCTTTATCATATAGAATTATTAACTCAAGAAAAACTAGCTTATTGTATGGAGAAAATCAGAAATGACGAGAGACTTAATCAAGCAGTATGTAGTCATATTTAATTTTACACAGCTTCTAGTGCATATTTTTAATTGGAATGTTGTGCACAATAAAAACACTTTCGTTTTCTCTCTATCATCACATCATTTTGCTTGTCAACCTTCTTTTTGAGTCTACACTCTCTCATATTGCAAGGATTTAATCGGATTTCGTTAACAACTTGTTGTCAACAAATACATCTTTATGAATTAGCTCAATCGTTCATCGAAGTTGTTTATCTTAGCGTCATGATAATAGTTTTAACTATATAATTGTGTCCTTATTGAGTATTAGTTGTGTTTGAGGATCTATAGTGAAGAAAACTATAAAACACGAATAAAAGAGGGAAATAGTGCTCGCCAATTTTCTGACTGCAGTTGTTAGCCGTGTTGTGTCCAGCGTCCTTTCTGGTTGTACCGGCGGTACACGTGCTCGTTTTCTGCATGGGCGTTCTTGAAAACAGCCCTTCGCCCTTGCATGTTTTTCTCGTGCACATGCGACTTCCCCGTGCAAAGAACTCGTGGTGGGGGCGTGGCCAGCAGACACTCACGCTATTCAGATACTACACTCCACATCGCCACTCGAGCAGCTATCCGGTTACTGGAATGCCACCTCGTCGTTATCCGCATCCTCACTTATTTGTCCTTTGATCCATTTCCTTCACTACTTTGGCACCATCATTACCATTGCTGCAGTAACAATAATTCATTTCACGTGCTCCTTGACTTTCTAGGATCGAACATCATCACCAACCATTTATTTTTTATTTTGACCAATATATAAACACATATGCAAGCACTATACAATTTTCCAAATATTATTATAACGCTTTTATTATAGGCTTTTCAATATCATAGAGGAATTCATTAACAGCTTATAAGCTCATATAGTGAACAGTTGAAACACTTTTTTACGTTATATTTAAAGTGTTATGTGCCATGTTTTTACAGTTTCTAATACCACAGTAACCCAATACTTATCTTTTGATGACTGGTATTTCTTGTCGTATCTTTATACTTGATATCATTACACCTATACAATATAACACTTCAAACGCTATGGTTTCTGCTCTCTTACCTAACACGCCGATCGTCTTATCACCACGTTTGTGCACTAATGGGCAGGAAGGTGGAATCTCACTTTACTTCTGCTTCGGAAACTTGTACTAGTTTTGTCTTTGAACAAAAAAAATGTTAGATTTCCATGCTATGTCAAAAATCATTGTCAGTTCTTCTGTCAACTTTTTTTTACACTCGTATTGTCTCCATCTAGTTGATGATATACTATAATGACATTAATTATTGGTAACAATGATTAGATTTATAATTTTAGATAGCTAAGTCATAAATATGCCTCTTATTATATTTCAGACCTTGTCTTCTCAAATATCTTCTTTCAGAATTGATTTACTAGATCCTTATTACTATACGATGCCATTTTTCAGAAATCTTAAATATCAAACACCTATGGAGGATTTGGTAGACAGCAGTGTGATGCATCCTGTTTTTCGCAGTCTCTCACCTTCGAAAAACAGAAAACGAAGACACTCAGACAATGAGTACAGCGATGTGAGTGAACGCTATTTATACATAAACGAACAAAAAGAAGACCTGAGCGAGGATATTTTGTTCATGGCGCTTTACTCCATCGGAGAGGACTTTGTACTCTGTTGTTCCAGTTCTTTGTCATCTTTGTGTCACCTCTGTCGCGCGCGCGCCAATTTTCTCCTCTATCTATGTCTTATCACTCACATGATTACCATACCGTGATGCAATAGACTACAATAAAGCATCATTCTTCAGTGTTAAAAAATTGGAAACATTATTTTCTACACTTTAGTTTTATATTACCTGGCGATTCTTAGTGTTGCACTCATGAGAACGACGGTATTGACGCATTCATAGTATAAATGGCGAGTGTATTAGCTTATAGAATATAGAGAGTAAACATGTTTTGATACGTATTTTAGCGGACGTTAACCAAAACCTCTCATAATCTTTTCTTTAGAAATATTGAACATAGTATGCACCTGCAAGAAAACGTTAAAAGTAATAATTTCAGGAGATTTCTTAGAGAAAAATGATAGCAGTTTTCACTTTAATGAAATCACTTTGGTAATCTGGCTCCCCAAATTCTCTTAGAGGCCCTTATTAAAAATGTGCAATATTAATGTCGTATGAGATATATATATATACTAATGCCAAAGCGAACAAAGATTTAAATCTGTTGAGCGCCCAAATGTCTTTGAATCATATAAGAGGAACTAAAGTAGAATGTCCGTCGGCTACGTTCGATCGTGGTTGCCCTTTCACTATGGGAAAGTGCATAATTCATTATCTAGTCCATCGTTTCTCTGTGAATTCATTAGTACTGACAGTCTAAAAGAAATGAAATGTACATTAATTTTTCATGTTATAAATGTTATCACTTTTTTTACCTAGTGTTATTATTTTAGGATGATGGTTCAAGTCCAAAATCACATTCTCCGTCAATCGACGATGACAGACGCGCTCATCATAACGAGTTGGAACGAAGACGCCGAGACCACATCAAGGACCACTTTATGTCACTTAAAGACGCTATACCTTTGCTTGAAGGAGAAAAGGTATCTTGTTTTTTTCTTAAAACACTTTAGGAAGGAGATTAATTCAGATGTTATTTGATAATAACGCTAAATTTGTTTATAAAAATAAATTTCCCGAGGCCAAGATAACATGAGAATTCTATAACCAATCTGCACCATTGCCGATAATTTGCAGGAATTAAGTGCAATTTAAGTACCCTGTGCACAAATTTCATTGTTGAAATAAAAATACACATTTCCTTGAAGGAATGTGGAAGAAGACAGTGTAATTCAGTAAATATGATAATACGATAAGATTTTTGAACACGGGATAACAAAATGAGTATCTACTAGATTATTAGTTACTGTATATTTTGAAACCTAATGACTATTGGATTTCCTAAATACTGTTATTGTACTAGCATAATAGCAAATCTTATAATACGTTATCAATTAGGAAATGAATTACGGTTCTTGATAAAAGTTCTGGTTCAATAAAGCCATAACAAGATACATCGATAACATGCGGAAATCAGCTATAAATAGGGGTATATTTAGTAAGCGTAGTATCAGCAAAATATCGAACTGTAACAAATGAAAAATTTGACAAATTTTTTTTTCGAATTTAAAAAATGATATAACTCAAAAGTGACATAATGTATAAGTTCAACGATACACTTGCAGGGCCTTTATTTTTTTTCATGTTCTTAACGTGTTAGCTATTTAATATTTCAGTCTTCCCGTGCGCTGATCCTCAAACGAGCTGTTGAGTATATCAGTTTGATGCAGTCAAAATTGAACGAGAACCAATTATCTATGGAAGAACTCAAAAGAAGAAACGAGATGTTGGAAGCCAAATGTCTGTTGAACTTAGTTTTTATTACTTTTTCTAATTTCTTATTCTTATGGCCCGAAAGTTTAACCTGCAAATATTATTTCATGCGCTGATTATGAGATATTGTATGCAAAAATAATATATTTAGAAAATATTTAAGAAGAATTTCAGTAATGGAACGCGGTGCAGACATTCCTTCACCTACAACAACTGTGTCACCTATAGCCCGTTATTCGACCATCCTTCCCACGACCTCATCCCAGATTATGCCTCTAGTTATTCCACAGTTCAAGCCCACTCTACCACTGGCAACTTCAGTACCTCACCTTCAAACTGTTCCCACTAGGTAAAGTTGTTCATTTTCTGAAAGTCATTACATTATCTAATTGTTATTTTATTAATTTCTCTAGTACGTAAAATAGTGAAACAATTGATGTCACACAACCCTCAGTGCTATTAATTAATATTGATAATTCATTATTTTTTCTAGCACATTATGTTATCAAGTTTACTTATTTCTTAGTAATATTTTATAGTGTGATAACTAAGTTATAAGGTAAACACTGATTCCACTGTATTGACTAATTTTGATATATATTTGCCAAATTGATTTGCCTTTCTAGCTCATCACTGCAATCGCTCGATACTCTACGTCTCAATACTATTCTCGCCCCATCTGGACAGGAGAATCTTCTAGCTTTCACTCAGGCTCTTCTTAATCAAGCAGTATCTAAACCCACGACTGAGTACTCCTCCCTTGTTCCTGATCTTCACAGCCGTCTTCTTGCTAATTCTCTGGCTATCAGGGAGCGTCAACTATCCGCAGCGGTTAGGTTTTAAAATGCCGGACCCAAAGTTGTGGAGTTTTCACGTATAATTTTCGTAAATGCAATTTTCCGTTGAAGATTCATTCCAGTGCACTAATGTATAGATATTATCGCAAAGTTTTGCTAAAAGTTATCCATTAAATAAGATATATTTCCGGACCTTAAGGATATTGGTGATAGACAGACAGTCAAAGATCTCGTATATTTGTTTCATACGCGTACACATGTTTGAGATGTATATAAAATAGATAAATAAAACTATAGGTCATCAAATAACGTGTAATACAACCAACTAAATCCATATATTTTGTTTGGATAAATTGCTAAAATAATTAGTTAATATATGAGATACATGTGTGGGAAATAAACGAATTCGAATACAACCGAGTATATTTGGTGAAATCTGTTAAAAGAAGGTTAAACAGAAATCGTATTCACAGATGAATTTCCAGCTGTGATTAGTGAAACCAGTTATTTTAAGTAAATATCTTAACTAATTAGAAATACTTATAGATTACCAAAAAGAAGCTCTCTTTACATACTTTTTGCCCATATCCTCCACTTGCAGTATAGAATTTATTTTAAGTAATCAGTACTTTTCCAGTAATATCATCAAAAAGGTCAGAAAAATAGGAATATTTCTTCAATAGGACAAATAAAGTATAACTACAACAATATCTTACATTAATAAATCCTTTAATCCAAAATAAGATGAAAACTTATATATTTCTAAAAAGTTGTACTCCTAGAGCTGAGAATAAAATAATGCAGAAAAATTAAGAGTTTTTATGGCTTAAATATGTAAAACAAAATTGAAAGAAGGATTATTACTAGTTTATATTGATTAGAGGAAGAGTTTTGGTCCACGCATCCATTACGACCGTATTCCGACACCATATGTTCAAAGTAGTAATAATGATCCCGAATATTGTAGCTCCCTAAGCTATTTGAGCAGTTTGGATCTTCATCGTCCTTGGTGCAAATCTAAAATAGATTTACTCTTCATTTCAGAGAGAGAAATTTTTAATTTTCCTATTTTTCGAATAAAATTCGGATAGAAATTCTCGTTGCAAAAAATAATTAATAAAAAAAGGTATTAATGTCATCACATAGAACGAGCCGATCAGTTCTTAATTTGCAAAAATAATGAAAATTGCCAATCAGTGGCTTTACCTACTTTTAAATTTAAAAAACATCACATTATTTTTGCTTTTAGCGGATTTAATTCTTTAGTTAATTCACTTGTACTAGTACTACTTCATAAATAAATTCCTAACTACGTGTGTATATCAGACATCCAGAATCTTCTCTAGAATATGTATACATTCTGGACAAACTTACGTAATAATGCATTAAGATACGTACTGGACTACAGTAATTATGATTAATCATTTATTCGCACGAGTCAAATGGTTTGTCTTCGCATTCTGTAAGCCTTTGTTTATATACTCTCACTTTTGGCCTGCTCTTGAAGGTCGCATCGCCTAGAGCTCTGTATATTCAGAAACAATAAGTGATGACGAAGCGAATTATGCTAGTTTTGCTTGAACTTCCATGATAGCTTTGTGTGCAGCTAATCTTCAAATGCGAGGAAACGCTGTGGGGTGTGGATTAGACGGGGTGTTGCGATGAAAGTATCCAGCAATTTATAATTATTTTCTCGAAATCACATTTATAGGCTTATGTTTCTAACGTTCTAGATTTAATTTAGTGACGAATTAGATGGACCCATCAACTGTCACAGAATACATTACCTATGATAACCTCATACGTTAAAACCGCTTTTTAGTTGTGATATGGGTAAAAGTGAATTTCACATTAATTCCTCATATTAATTAACCTCACTACTTTGAGAAAATATAATCAACTTAACCTAATATTGTTTGGAGAAAAATTTAGTGTACTTTAAAATCACCTGAAAATAAGTGTTTTTAGTCACTATTTGAATCAGCTGTTAATATTCGGTAAGCACATGGCAAGAATACAAAATAATTCTTATAAATGCATTATTTTTATACTTCTAATTAAAACACATTCAGCAGAATTCACTTTCGAATCTAATTACTAGATTATACATCTATTACTAAAAGCGAGCACATAAATTTTGCCATTTCCAAAGTGTTATTTTATATCATCTATCATATTATTTCTACTTTATATTTTAAAATTTTAGTAGTTAGGGCTTTTAAAGATAGTTTCAAAAAAATATTAGGTTCAATTATGTGTTTCTAAATATAAATTTATCATATGGCAGCTGCAATATTTAAAAGATTATAAAAAAAACAAAAATCAGTCATTTCAATATTCGCTACATTAGATTAATAGTTTTTTCAAAATTTGCAGTCCCTAGTCTTGATGTTAAACTTTCACTAGCATCCACCTTTAATATGTGACGTAAAGACTATCTGTTAGAGATCCTAGATGTCACTAACAATAGTGACATATACGCTTCTACCATCAATGTCGTTTTCTAATTCCATTCAATGACTAACTGTATATTTATGTTAATTATTGGATTTCGAGTGCGAACCTAATAATAGCTTCCAAGAAAATGTTTGCACAGTTATTTAAACAACAATTTATTCGCCACAAAATAGCATTCTAAAGGTAGTGCACTGCAAAATAAATTCTTTTATTCTTTTAGCACATTATAGGTTATGTGACTACAAATATACGGATATCCGTGAATTAACTATTGCAGGATATCCGCAAAATCGACAAATTTGAAATGACAGGATATCCGGATATTCGTATAACATTTCATGATTGTTTTAAAAAAAATGATTATCAGAGCTCTTAAAAGTTCCATCGATCGAGAATTACATACTCGAACAATAAAAAAAAGCATGTAAATGCTATGAATTAATCAAACAACATCACAAGCAAGTGACTTGTCACGCCTAGTTTTACCTTGTTACCAGCGTCTATTTCGGTAAGTACATCTGGGTCTAACCATCTGCTTTCACCCAGCGTTTGTATAATTTTGATCACTGAGGCGAAAATTACGTAGCAATCTGACCACAATTAACCACAACTCGTTTCTGACTTCATTGTGGATCTGCTAGTGTCACAGTAAAGATATTCATACAAAAAGCCAACTTTATTACGATTTTAGATATTAACAACACATCAACACATTTGAAGTGCAGTGTATCTTCGTAGTTCCACACAAAATATGGTGCAGTAATAAGGTCTTATTAAACAGCCGTTGAACAAATAGGCTGAATTTTATACTTTTTTGGACCAATCTGATTCTGTACTCAGATTAATTTATTCCTCATACGTAGCCGATTCATAGATTTTTCCAAGGAGAGATTTCAAATTATCTCTTCAGTGAAAACATACTTCAGCCAATATTCATTTGAAATAAAAAAGACTTTTTTTTTAATAAAAGAAACCTCTTGGAAGAAATAATATTCTAAAATAACGAAAAAAATAAATCCTGATAAACGATAATGTACAAAACTTCCATAATTTATGACCTGCCAACGTGAAAGGGGAAAATTGAAATTTAAGAAGAGCATTTGTCTAATATATATATATGTTCCAAACACCTCTAAGTCCTTAAAATTGGAAAACTTGAAGATACTCACTGAATTTGAAAAAGGTTTTTCATACGAATGCGTTGTTTTTCGCACAATGATGGACATTTAGCAAAATAACAGTGCAGTAATATATGAAAACTATGCAAAAAGGATTGTAACGAAAATAAAATTTAACAAAATATTTTACCTTGTAGCTGGAACCAAGTTTCATGCTACTGGGGTACCAAACCTATAAATACGTTAAGTGGTAAACATTAAACTAAACATATTTGTCATATAAACTTTTGATATCGAAATCAGATTTATTATTTGAAATGTACACAATATTTCTAAAATGTTAAACTAAATATAACAAGTTTACAGATGAAAATAGGAAAACTTATTAGTCTATAAATTAGAAGTCGGATAAAATGCTTACAGGAATTTTAGGCCTTAATTTTTAGCAACAAAATGTACTTTGCTATACAGCAAAACACTTTTTGGCAAATGTTCAAAGAAACGATATAAAAAGGTACATGACTACTGCTTGCAATTATGTAGGTGAGAAACTGACAAGAGTCTTTCACCACTATCGAAATATTTCACATATTATTTTTGAAAAAATATCTTTTTAATAATTAGTTTTGCTTCGTTTTACGGAGGATTTATTGATAATATAAATGAAATTTGGTTATGTATGAAACGAGAAAAAAAAACATAAGCTAACTTCTGTCGAATGATGATATGCTCTCCGAAGATCTTTGCGCGAACATCCTTTCGAATTATACTCACTGTCCCTAAAAGAATGCCACAATCCATTCAAATTACTACGTCAACAAATCCGATAAAATATTATTTTATGAACAAAGTAAAGTGAAACAAGAAATTTCATAAATAGAAAAAAGAAATAATACCCTAATTAATAAATATAATGCCCCAAAAAAGTGGAGTATAAAATGGTAAATATGACTATTAACCTGCATGGAGGTAAGTGTGGGATGAGATCACCAGCATGAACTATCCGCCAAGAGTTAGTAATGATTCTATCTACATTTGCAGAAAATATTTCATTCCCTACTCGAGGTTCTCCAAATGTGTATAAATGAATCTAAAAATGAATCTGCTTATAAAAAAGTAGATCTTCTGAGGAAAGAAAGAGTAATGTACACGCTCAGCTGGCTGTAACGTCAAGCCGTAAGTCATCATTGCTGCCAACGTTGCCAAAGCCCCTCCCAATGAATGTCCAGTAAATAATATGGGGTAGTCTACAAATGACTTCTTCAGAAATGGTTGTAGCGAAGGCCTGAATTTAATTTAATTTATTTCATATTATTCTTCAAGTATTTAGCGATATAATGAAAACAGAAAAATTAATTATCTAGTATGTGTATATCTAGAATAGACTTTTTTAACTTCTATATCATTTGCTACTTATCATAGAAGTTTTATAGTATCAGTCACTATTAATTTAATTTCTTGTTAATTACAGTAACAAGAATTTATTTGAAGATCTAGAATAATTATTTCCATTTGAAATTTTCTAATATAAACTACCCACCACATTAAATTAATAGCATTAATAAAGTATTGATCAACCAATCCATATCCGTAGACATCAATGCTAGGCTTCAGAGAATCCAACACCTCACTCTTCAACTGCCTTGCTAGGTTAGCAATTAAATTTATTTCTGTGTATAATCATTAATACCTATTCATTGCCAATAATACTTTTTAAACATTATTACATCTTTTAATTACTTTTCTTCTTTATTTTATTTTATACATAATTTATTTGGGAAAAATATTTTTTCGCTAGTTAATTATTCTAATTTCTAGAACCATGTTTTGTACAAATAATTGTTTAATTTCATACGATGTTGCACATCAGATCACTCATAAAATGCACCAATCTTTCAAAATGACTTGGAATGGTAGTTGTTGAAGCTGGCAGGTGTTCGCTTATGGCACTTTTTCAAAGTAGGTCTTATCGCCCATTTAGATATGATTCTTCGTCAGTANGCTGATGAGGAGTACTGGGAATACAGCGAAAGTGTTGGTTGTCACTGATGTTTGTATTTGCCTCCACGAAATGTAGTGCCAACATTTTTACAATCCTAACAGTATTAGTTTATGGGGTATCGTTATTTGTTTAAGCTTACCAAATACCACTTAAGAAATCCCTTATTTTGTTTCTCACATTTATCATAACTAAGATAATTCCTGGTGAGAAATAAAACAAATTCTCCTAATGCACATGGAGAAATTCGCAAAAATTTATACTAAGAAATTTTGAAATGTACAAATTATAAGGCCTTATTTTGTAATATTTTTAGTTTTGGGCTCATCTCTTGGTCTAAAGTTTCGACACAATACTGAAAGAGGTGGATTTCTAAGCTTATTTACCATAAGGTTAAGTTGAGCTATTTTGATTCCTATATTCTAGTCTTTCAATTATTAGAAACTTTTTTTCTCGCTGGTGTTTTCTAAATATAGTTTTGTACTTTTAATCTGGCTTAATGTCGATTTATGGTGATAATGAAATAGAGCTATCCATGTTTATGACATAATTTATAATTTTACTATTTATTTAATTTCACAAAGGTGAAGTATTTCTTTTAATGGAATTTAATGAAGTTTATAAGTGCCATAGACCTTTAAATTTGGAGTTGAATTACATTTAGTGGGCGAACTTTTAAGTCCATAGAAATGGATTAAATAAAATATTTGAAATAGGTACCTTTAAAAAACACTATAATAATAAGGCCTGATGAAGTATAATTAAGTTGTTTTTAAAAAATCGGATTTTAGAGACAAACCTGATGTGGTTCCTCTAAATGATACAACTGTTAGTTTATCAACTCCAGACACCGCCACAAAAACCGCGCAGTGGTTACCCACAGCATCACATGGTACTTCCTGCAACTATTACTTGAGAGGTCCGCTTAATTTGTAAGTATTCGAAGTTGAATTCGTTAGACGCTACGTTCTATTTCCATGCATAACTTTAAGGAAATTGTTATATAAAAAGTCTTAACTTGACTTTTATCTCTAACCCCTATGATTAATGTTTTTATATTACTGAACATGTCACTTTAGTTATTTTAACATAAAGGTGGGTCGTCAATATAAGCATAAAAGTTAAAATAATTATGAATATTTACACTTGCCTTTTGAAACACAACGGTGTAGTATTTGTTAGGATAAGTATTTCTCATACAATAGCCAGGCTGATCACTGTAGGCTGCTGCTGCCATATTCAAAGCACGTCGTGCCGTCTGCATTAAAATTAATAATTTACTGGCTTGCTTTTTATTTAATTCTGTTTGATACAAATGAGAACAAGCCAAATTAAAGATAACTAATTTTAAATGTTGGCACTACATTTCGTGGAGGCAAATACAAACATCAGTGACAACCAACACTTTCGCTGTATTCCCAGTACTCCTCATCAGCNTACTGACGAAGAATCATATCTAAATGGGCGATAAGACCTACTTTGAAAAAGTGCCATAAGCGAACACCTGCCAGCTTCAACAACTACTCTACAACATTAATATACACAAAGACATTATAAGTACCTAGTGGAATCAGTTTGGATTATCTTTTAATGACGGCTGCGTGGCATACTATTTCCTAGGTGCATCGTAAATGTGCAGGTGATACTTTATGGGGCATTTTACCTTCAGTTATTGAGTAAAATAACGCTAAATTGTATGTATATAGATATTTTGATAGCTGATCGGAAGATTTATATGAAAATTAATACAATGAAAAATCACTAGAATGTTTACTCGCATTTATTTCAGTTCCTTATATTTTTTTATTGATGGTCATTGCATACTCACTTTGTTTCACGAAAATTTGCAAATTTGAAGGAATACTCACAACTGACAAAAGTACACTAGAATTAAAGACTTTGCTTCGTTCGATATTTTATAGATCCAACTGAGGTTCAGAGCTATGGGACTGCTTGGCTTGATGCTTGTGTCGACGAAGATGAATAGGCCTGACTGTAAATGTCTTAAGCCATCACATATTTCCATATCTTCAACGTTTTTGAGGAATTAGATTCATTTTCCAACAAGATAATTACACTATTTACAGTCTGGACTCATCGAGGACCTCTAACCCATGATTAGGAGAGCGTAGAGCGAAGTAAACACTTAATTGGAAAGTACGAAACTGCAATCTCTGGTCGG
>JAJAVP010000275.1:41213-71752 GCA_020740425.3 Heterorhabditis indica | reverse complement strand
GAAGGACAAATAAAAATTATTTAATTAATTTTGAGATTATAAGTCGAAAATAGGTCACATCGGATAACCATTGACTATGGAGACTGCCTCTTTACTATTAGAAAAGAAAAATTATTAAAACAGAATATGAACTTGATTTTGAACAAAGTGAAAAATCTATTCTGTAAGTAACACATTTTTTTAAAAGTGAAATATAACATTAATATGTACAAAATCTAAAATGACTCTGGTTTTAAAAATAAGTACATTTTTGAGCCATGTAACTTCTGGAAATGTTCGAAACAACAATATGTTTAATGAATATGAGTTAAGGGGCAAAATACTAAGCCCTAATGAATAACAATAATAAGTTTCATACAGATCAGATTTCTTAAACAGCTATTACTTAACAACAATGGAATGTTTTCTTCACAGGCGTAAAACAATATTTGAAAATAAATATTTGCCTTCCAAGTAAGTTCGATATTATTAAGATGTAATCTTTGCTAAGTTTGTTTTAAAATTTTAGGAGCAACTGTTTGGAACTAAAAATTAACGATTAAATTTAATTCTCCTGACTGATTGGAGTTAAGTATCCATAGCTCTCTGTAGCTGTCTCCAATAATTTTGTGAATTGTTGGCATATATTACTAAATGAAGGCCTATTCTCAGGTATAAATTCCCAGCATGCTGATATTACCACGAATCTAAAAATACTTTGATTTATTCTTTAAAAACAGTGACACACTCGAGAAAAATACTACCACACTTGAATGAGCGTAAGTTGTTAGTAAATAATAATAATTCTGTTTGACTCCGTTTTGCATCAGATAATAGCAAGAGGCTAAGATATTTAAAATTAACCATAAAACACTCATACTTTAAAACGAACTCACATTTCATCAGGGCAAATATTGGGTTTAAGCAGTCGACTTCCTTGTTCAAGGTATTCAAGAAGATCGCTGGTTTGAATACCACTAAACGGAACCTCCCCTAGGGAAAATATTTCCCACAAAACTATACCAAAAGACCACCTAAAAGTAAAATAGTCACTATAGATAAGTCGACATAATTTATCTAATGTTGAAAACCTGAATATCTTATAGTTAATTCTACCAAAGCGAGCAGATAAAACGAAAATCTGATACGTTTATATCGATATATTCCACGAACGATAATTTACCAAATGGAAGTACTGCATATGAAAACAAAATAAAAGAATAAACTTACACATCACTCTTAAATGAATATTCATAAGTTGAAAGCGATTCTGGAGCCATCCACTTTAAAGGTAATCTTCCACCACGAGCGGTGTATAATAGAGAATCAGTCAACCGACATAATCCAAAATCTCCGATCTATTGAAGATTTATCTTTTTCTCATTTACTCATTCTTCTTTTGTTACTTCTTTTCCGAATTTATTTGTATTTCTTTACGCCTTTATGAAAAATACCTACATTGGGAAAATTTACCTTGCAAGTATTTGCCTTGTCGACTAAGACATTTCTTGCTGCTATATCTCGATGTATGCAACCAACACTATTTAAATAATCCTGCAATAACTATAAAATTAACGCAAAATATGTAAATATTTCAATTTAACCAATTCTTTTACTAAGTGAGTTATGAGCAATTCGCTTACAAGTCCATTACTGATTTGCCATGAGAATGAGAGTAAATCTTTAATTTTTATGTCATCCACATACAAAGGGCCCTAAAAATAAAACTTGAAAATTACGTTATTATTACGATCACATTATCCACTTGAAATAAATGAAGTAACACTAACTAACGAAAATGTTAATAAATTCTCATTTTCCAAGTGCTAAAAATGCTACAAACGTTGTACCTCAATGATCTCTTGTTTCTTCTCCCTAACAAGATGCAACAGATCGCCTTTCTCACAGTACTCTACTAATAAAAAAGGGCTCCTTATATCAGCAACAAAACCTAACATTGATACCAAATGAGGATGATACTTCAGAGATTTCATGAAGTTTATCTCCTGAAAAATACAATACATTTTAAATTCCCAAACACTACGACAAATGATTGTGGAGTTTAAACCTGAAGGATTTGTTCATACTACAATATATTGAATGTATGGTGGTTATTTCAATACCTGTATAAAATCAGACCTCGCGATATCATCAGCAAACGAGGGAAGCATTTTTACGGCTACTTCGCAATCTCGGAGGGCTGCTGTCCTCACTCCTGGATAGACTCTTGAAACTGGTGCAGTACCAACAAGCGTACCTATATAGCTTTATATTACTTTTAGAAAAAAACGACGATAAACCTCTTAAAATATCTAAAAACAAAATTTACAAACTTTTAATTAATGAACGACCATATTTTTGTCTGGTAAACACTATTATAATACGAAGTATTTCCTTAGATTAGTCACCTCACCTTTGAAAACATTGCAAAAAGCACCACTACCTAGCTTCTTATTATAATCAACTATCAGATTTATTTGCTCCAGTTCCCAAGGATCACTGAAAAGTGCTACCTATATGTCTAAATACTTCATAATGATTATTACGGACTTACTTGCATTCAATAGAAATGTCATGTTTTGAGTAGGTATTGAAAACTTTCGGTAATGGCTTTGAAAAAGGATTACTACTCTCATTAATAGGACAAGCTAACCTGCAAAATAAGAAAAAGTGCTATATTAAATTCTTTTATCACAATATCAAATATTATTTTCCATTTCATTCCCATGCATTTTTTGTAATACTCCACCACAGCCCAATTATGATTTTAAAAGTAAAACATTGTGATCATTTGACAATGCTCCTTACTATATGAATAAAAATGTTTAATAAGGTCCTTTAGATAGAATAATAAAAAAGGATAATTATTTTAGTTGTAATGATGCCATCACATAATTAGATAGCGTTAAACCTACTAAAACTTGTAAAAAATAAGTAAATATTATAAATACATTTTCTTTTTCCACTTGAGTTTTAGACAAACAGCACAGCATAGAATAAGGGAAGCAAGTGGGATTCCGATTCCCAGACCAAGTCCAACTGGAAAAAATTGTTGCCTGTTATATACATCTACATATATATAACGTTGAAGAAAAATTATTTCAATATCTAAGTGTCGTAGTGTAACATGTAAGGAGAAAATAATAAAATATTCGGAAAGTGCAAGAAAATTATACTAATAAATAACCATAATATGATTACACAAGCGCTATGTATTTTGATTAGTAAGACTTAGAATAAGTTGCTATAATGTTTGAAGAACTAACCAAGTTCCACCTAGATGCTTATCTTTAATGTTTTTACGTAATTAACCTATCTATTATCTATAGTTTCCAAAGTTAGACCAAAAATGCACTTTTTCCACCTTGTATTCATAGGTATAAAATCTGAAAAAATAACTTACAAGTAGAAGTAGATAAGAGCGAATAAATATTACATAACGGCCTTTAATTAAAAGGTAAGATCCCAACATTAGTAAACAATCACAAGTGTTTAGGAAATGAATATTTCATCAGTTTATTAATATCAAATTATAAAGATGGAATATCTAAGCCTAAATTAAGTAAATTCATTTTAATGTAAGAGAATGGTATTATCGAAATAGCAATATTTAAAAACTTGCAATTATCAAATAGAATTGGTGCCAACTGCAGGGTTATTTAAATTACCCCAGTAAAGTAGTGCAAAAACATCATACCAGTGATAATAGTGTAAATATCATTATCTTTAACTAATTCAGACAATGCCAACTAGTTTACCTTTGAGACCATAGTCATTTTTCGAATTCTCATTTTTATCTGTCTTACTTTGCCACTCCTCAGAAGAAATCATATGCGGATCATGTATTTTTTGAGTATCCTCTATATAATCATTAAAAGGTACCTGAAAACACTAATTTTATACACTACTATGTAAATCATTATTTAACAAATTCTTCTTTGTATGTTAGTGTTGCCTAAAGTTATGTTTATATATAAATTTATAGCTCTAAGAGAAAATTATATTCATGTTTTATTGTTCTATTCATCAGGCTCTAAATTTTAGAGTATTCAACAATACATCTTATTAGTACGGCTTCGTTGAAACCTTCACATGGGTCACATGTTATTATAAATTCGCACTAGTTTCCGAATAACTTCATAATAGATTATATATGTGATACTAATGAGTATTTAATTCTTATAAATATTACAACAACATACCTTCAAATGTTTGGCTCTTTCAGGCAAATTTTCCCATTTGTTAATAGAACCATGGTTATAACCAAAGTTAAAAGTACCGACAGATTTACGAGTAACTGTTTCTTCAAGAGGAATCCATGTTGAAGTCCTTTCACCGTTATAGTATTTATAACCAGGAAGAGATGTTATAATAACAGGAGCATATATTAAAAGAAGAGGTGAAATACACATTCTATGTTTCGAAACAAGTCAATATTCTGAAAAAATTATTTGAAATATATCATATGAATAATGCGGGCTATATATTCAGAAGTTAGTGGAGATAAAGGTAAACCAAAACGATTAGGAAATAACTGCGTGGTAAACATTAAAACAGGAATTTACCGTTCACTGTACTGAGTGAACTCATATTTGTGTTGCGGATTGTTCTATTGTCGTGTTTAACAATTAATGAAAACTAAGTTAATAAATTTCTTTGAAAATTATAACCGAAATCTAAATAGAAGATGAAGTGCAACACTTAACAACAGGAACAGAAGAAATGATGACAAATTGAAGTTTTATCAAAGAAAGAAGATTTCTAAAAAAAACGTGTTTCATTTGGGAAGTCTATACTATCTTGATAAAACTATTACTCTAGTGATTGAACAGTCTCACTTCGAGCAGTGCTTTTTTTGCCTCCCTTATCATTAAATCACGCTTATCCATAAGTCAATGGAACCTACATTTTGAACTATTTGCTCACCACGTCTTTAGAAACATTTTCAAGCCAAAGAATATTTAGATAAGAATCGAACAATGATCTAGACCAAAAATCTATTTGTACGCAAAGGACATGCGCGAAAACAGTAACTCAAAGGTATAGGAGCAAACACCTAACAGGATTCGATTAGCTAATGATACATTGCCCATAGATACATGCCTATCTAATCCCATTTCTTCTAGTCGTGCAACATGATTCAGTTCATTCTCATTGGCATGCTCATTTTCGAGATTCTTCGTCTTAAAGATTTACCCGACGCATGCAACGTGAAGTATGGATTACCAGATGTGAGACTCTCTTCAAACTGCATTACCAACAAACACAAAATTGTAACCTGGTGTTCTAATCTATAATTTTTAAAGGATAAATCGAAGAGCCAAGAAATCGAATCTAGAGAGCATAAAAGACAGTAACCTTTTGTTCATAAGAAGCCAACATATAAGGTTTTATTTCACATGAAATTATATATCAACAAATAAAGTCAATAGTAATAATGACCTAGCAACAGACTAAGTTTGTTGACTATTTTAAAAATTTTAAAGAAATTAATAAGTGGTAACAGTAGTTGAAAAATTATCAAACTAGATCAGTAATTCACCAGAGCCTTTAGGCGTTAGAATCTTTCTAAAATATTTTTCTAATTAAACATCTCCATCATCAAAATTTATATCAATTATTATAAAAGTTACAAACCTGATTCTTTTGCGCACCAACAAATTTATCATGAAATTCCCTGGCTATTTCTGGAGTTTTAAATTTCATAGTAAAAACCTCATCTGAACCTTCAACATTCTCGGCGTAATCCTAGAAAACTCAACAACAGATACCTTAAACCATACAAATAATAAGGCAAAAACGAACCCTACACGCCCATGTATAAACATTAGGCATATTTTTCTTTACATTAAGTTCGATTGATGGCAATATGGCAAAATTTGTGCATAATTTATGGACGTGTTCCCGCCTCATTACAACCCGATACTTGTTGGTTGTAGGATTATGAAGAATCTGAAGCAGTAAAGAATAACATCAAATTGATTACAAATCATAAAATTTAATACCTTAACTTCCCCGATTCCTCGCTCTTTATATTCCTTCAAATCCTTGACAAATCGAAAAAGTTTAGCACGGGATTTGAAAACAATCTGCAATTACATAATGATAGATATTTCACCAATATGTAAATCTGCTAATAACCTCTTCATTTTCTTCGCCAGTTACGACATCTATAAGATCTGGTAGAGGTATAACGGGCTGAAACTCTACATCTGGCTCATACTCTTCATCGGCACCCTTCTCCTGATCATGAGCGACTTCTTCTTTCACTGTTAGCTAAATAATATACAGTAAACGTTGTTGAAAACATTGGAAGTAAATAATTACATACCTTGCTTTTTGAAAGATTGGCGAACTCTGCTTTAGCTTTCTCAACATTAGCTTCATCAAAAATAGAAGTGGTTTTTGTCTTTGCTAAGCTAGCAAAAGATAAACCACCCGTAAATTCACTCCCAAATATCTGAAACCCTTATGACAACAATTTAATGAAACTACGCAAAAAAAACCCTGGAAGTTATTTCTATATATACATCCAAACTACAAAACTCATCGTACCTTGGTGGTCTCTTCTTTCTTTTCTTCTGATTCAACATTAGCTGTAGTTGGTTTTGATGCCCCAAACAATTTTGAACCCCCAGCGAAAACAGAGGTGTTGACTGTGCTACTTGGAGTAGAAGCTAGAGAAAACAATACAAAAAACCTCACTCCTAAATTAATGAAACTGTAAATATCTAATTACCAGTTGATTTGCTAAATGAAAAAGTGATAGGACTAGCTGTAGCAGTTGATGGTGTAGACTGCTCTGCTTTTTTCAGAAATGAAAATGATGAAGTTGTTGTTGATATTGGCACACTTTCTAAAAGTTTCATGGTGCTACAGTTTAGTGTTTATAACATAATGTATCGGGTGCACCAAAGGTTTGGAATCTTTGCCCAAATAAATTTCTACCATGAAATTATGTGACTTGACATGACTTTTCGCACACCCTGTATGTATATTATATATACAAACCAGAAGATGACACCGAAGTCTTCGATCCACCAAATATGCTACCACCAAATACAGGAGCAGCCGATCTCCCAAATGAAAAAGCGGGAGATGCTGCGGTAGATTCTGTTAATGATCCTCTGAAATAATAGAATATATATTGGGAACAAAAAAAATAATATGCGAAAACATAAGAATTTACCCAAATACCGACGATTTAGGAGTACCGGATGTATTAGTGGGTATTGGATCTTTAGCAGCGACAGCAGCACTTACTCCAAAGGTAAATTTAGGAGTTCCTGTTCCTATAGGAATTACCGATGGTGGAAGAACCGACCTGAAGATACTATCTTTTTTCAATAATATATGTATATTATAATAAATTAATAAACATACTGAGGTGCAGCTTTCTCATCATTTTTTCCCGTTCCACAACAGACGCACACGGTAGCTTCAGCAGTGTTTGATGCATAACAACCAGTGCATTCCCAACTATAAAAGTAACAAAACCATTACCATTGGTGAAAATACAAGAAATTAAAAGCCCACTAACCTCCCTGGCTTTGGTTTAAATGCATCTCCGAATCCTTGGGATTGTTTATCATCTTTTTTCCCACCAACTACGCCCTTCTCTAGGTTGTTTCTTTCCTCCTTGGTATCACGTGTAACTACTTTCTCCTCCTCTTCTTTCACAATGATATCCTTTTTCTCGTTCAAGTGTTCTTTCTTTAATCCATTGGATTCAGCGCTCTTTGCAATAATTTCAGTTGCTAAAAAATGTTATTCATAAATACAACCTTCTATTGCGTAATTGATAATCATAACCAACATACAACTTTCTGCAGCCTTTACTCCTTGATCGAAGACTTTTTTAAATTTCTTCGCAATCTCTACACTTGCAAATCTGGCAGAGAGTTTCTCATGCGTTAGTTGCTCCTCAGAAAAATCCTCGCAATGCCAGGTCATCGCTTTCTCCTGTTTGGCCATTGATTGGACCATCATACCAGCAGTTAGAGGATGATTTGCACATACTTTATGTATCTATATATAAATGAATATTTATACAATATTATTTAAGACCTATAATTCATACTACAGACCTGTTCGCGACGCATAACAATGCGCCTTCGCCCTGTTTTGGGATCCTCTAATACCTTCAGAATGCCAGTACCACGCTCCTTCCATTCTTTAGTATCATCCGAAAAGCGATATAGTTTACAACGTTCTTCGAACACTGTCTAAATAACATAAAATGTGAGATAAAGTGTGATCACATAGCTACCAAAATAGGTGCAAATGTTTAACCTCTTCATTTTCTTCTCCTGTAACTACTTTCACCAACTCCGGCAGCGGAATTAAAGGTTTGAAATCAACTTGTGGTTCGAACTCTTCAGCATGCTCATGCTCATCATCATCTTCATTCTCTTTATTATCTTTTTGCTTCATTTCTTCTACTGGAATGAATAAGAAAGTTACATATTAAGTACATAAATGCCTTTCTCCATATTTTATTTTCTTAATATCATTCTTTAAAAAATTCCATACATATCTGATTTTTAGTATTAATTTTTAATATTAGAACAAACCACTCGGTGATCCAAAAATACTTGACGAAGACTTTACTCCATCGAAAAGGCTACTACTCGGAGCTGTTTTTTGAATATTACTAACACCACCTAGAGGTGTTGTTGTGGAACTAGAGAAGGAAAATGTGGTTTTTGGCACTTGAGGCGTCAGTGCAGGTGGCTTTTCGTCATTCTTAAATAAATAATTTACTTTAAAACTTCCCCAATTCTATAGCAATCAAGTAAAATTATGCTTTGGTTATCATATCTGCACGATTTATAAGTCTAATATTATCAAATGTTATACGAGGGCAAGCAGTAGCGTTATGTACCTTATCTTCGCACCTACCTGCTTATCTATTTGATTTTCTTTTCCAATTTGAGGAAGTGTATTAGAGATTGGTAAGTTCACAGTTCCTAAAGTCGGTTTAGGTGGTGTCATTGTCGAGGCCGATGAAGCTATAGGATTCGGTACGACAGCTGGTTTCATAACATTAGGTGGAACCACAGTTGACACTGGTTGCCTTAAACAGAAAACTTAAATTCTCAAAAATGATGAACAAAGTTTAAATTACCCAGTCGCAGGAACTGCTGTGCCTGACAAAGAAGAATGAAGAGGCTGAGACTGTGACAATACTGTGGTAGGTACATCTAGAGGTGGAAACATTCCATTCCATCTAGCTTGATTTGGCATCCCTGCACGAGGGACAGGCTGACCTTGACCCATCATAAGACGCTAAACATACTGGTTTTTTAACTTGGTACGAAACAAAGGTTAAATACAAACTAACACAATTACTTGTTTTCAGCTCAATTTTGGAAATCTTCTAAGGAATAAAAATAGAGTAAACACAAACCATTTGCTGCTCCTGCATTTGAAGATAAGCCGCTGTAGCTGCATATTGAGCAGCAGGATCAGGCACAGATATATTTGGAACTCCGAAGAAATTAGCAGATGGAACACCTCCATTGTAAGCCTAAAAAGGTAAAGACTAATAAAAATCCTAAACATTAAGTAATTACTTACATGTATAGGAGCCTTGTCTTGATCTGTCTTGATCTGGGAGTTTTGTGTGCTGACTAAGAGGGTTTTAATTAAATCCAGTAAACGATCAACCTCCTTCTCATGACTTCTCCGCAATTCATCAACCTATAATAACTAAGTGGTATAGGTAACATTATTATTACAGTACGTTCTGATTTTATGTTAACAAAAATACCCAATACTTACAACTCTATAAAGATTGAGTCAGATAGAAACACATCAGTTGTTACAAAAACTTCATCCTTCTTTATTAATAAATAATAAGCAATAATTTACCAACCTGTTTCTGTGCTCTGTCGTCAGATCTTCTCAGGTCTTCCCTTAGAGTTTGAACTGATGTATGAATTTCCAGCTAAAATAGTTTATCTTGATTATTTTGATGTCACCAAGCAATTTGATGATAAAGAAATATGAAACAGATTACTGCTAAAGCTAAATGAGCCATGCATTTAAAATAACCTTTAGGGAGTCCAGAGAATTTACAATCGATTGGTACTGTGTGACAAGATTATGTTGCATATCAACAACATTGGCCACTATTCGAGCCATAGCCTAAACTTCCTTTTCAATAGATCTATCCCTCCACACAATAAATGCAAACATGGTAACAATAATCAGTCAACTAACCGGTTGTCCAGTAGATGTAGTTGAAAGGCAGCTATCGTTTAAATTCATCCCAATAATAGTTTTCGGTTAAATTCTCACCAAAGTTTTAATTGGAATATTAAATGAAACTGAAGACGAGAAGTTTCAAAAAAATTAATACTATACAGTTATTAACTTATATATGTGTAGTTAAACCAATCTCGCTATGGCGATAACGGTAATTTAAATGATTAAATACATGACGCAAAGTAATAAACATAAATAAAGTACCAAAACCAATGTCATAAAACCATATTGTTAATAACTATTCATAAAATAAAATACACCAATAAAAATACTAGAACATATTTGGATGACATCACAAGCATTTAAAAATACACCGCGCATTATAATCATGTTTTTCGTTTTGGGGTTTTTACCGGAAAGTCCTTTAATAAACAAAATCATTTAAATTAGTGAACACAAGCTTATCCATATTTTTGTATTTTTATAGTGTTTAAATATTTCCTGTGACCTATTAATGTTATTGTCTTGTTTTGCGTAAGAATTTTACATCTGTTTCGTATTTTAGTTATCAATGAATACAATTGATGAAAAGTTTGACCTAAGTGAAATATCAGCAGAGACTCGTCAAATTGCTAGCTCGTCCATAGAAGCAAAAAAAGGAATTGTCTTTGTAAGTTTTTATTATTGATAAACATTTATAAGTTTACATTTTGGTTTAAAATCTTGAATGACTGCAGCAAGATGAAGATCTACCATATGAAGAGGATATTATAAAGAATCCTACGTCTCTTAGAAGTTGGCAGAGGTATATTGATCACAAAAAGAAATCCAAAGCTCCATGGAGACAGACCTGCCAAGTATATCTTAATTTTCTTAAGTTTAATTATAATGTAGTACTTTGGCTTTAAGGAGAATATAGCAATGATACACTTGTACTACAATTATTAATATCGATGTTATAGATATATGAACGTGCCCTAAAGATTTTCGAACGCAGTTATAAACTCTGGTATAACTACTTGCGTTTTCGTCGTCGTATTATTGCTCACAAATGTCCTACTGATATTTCTTGGCAGCATTTGTGCGATGCTTATGAAAGATGCTTAATTCATTTGCACAAGGTTTGATGCACTATTTAATATCGAGCAATCATTTTCATGGTAAAATATGTAGTGTTCTGTTGTTAAAGTGTCCTATCCTAACATTGAGTGGTTGATTTTAGATGCCTCGTATTTGGATGGATTATTGTGAGATTATTACTAAGCGTCGTCTGGTCACAGAAACCCGTCGAGTATTTGATAGGGCATTACGTGCTCTTCCTGTTACGCAACACATGCGGATATGGCCATTATATATAGCCTTTCTAACTAGCCACAGTATTCCAGAAACAACTATAAGAGTTTACAGAAGGTATGGTAGTCTAAAGCTATAACCATTAGTTATGTGACTTTATTTTTCTGTTATACATAGTTATGCAAATGAGTATTTTTGAAGATATCTTAAACTGAACCCTCGTGCTAGAGAAGATTTTGTGGAATACCTCCAAAAAATTGGGCAACTCGATGAGGCAGCTCAACAATTAGCTACATTGGTCAATGAAGATCGACCAGTTTCAGAACAAGGAAAAACAGCTCATCAGGCTTGTTTACTTGGTGTATTCGTGGCATATCAATTTCAATTTTTTCTCTAGTTATTGATATATTATAGATTTATTTATTTATTTCTGCCGTGTATTTTATTTTTTAATGTTTCTTAAATTCTGATTTTAGCTATGGTCTGAACTGTGTGAATTAATTTCGAAGAATCCAACAAAGGTTCACTCGCTAAATGTTGATGCAATTATGAGGCAAGGCATTAGAAAATATTCTGACCAGGTATGTCCGATTATTTTAGGTGAAAATTACTATGTATTTTTTCCATGTGACAACAAGGTTTTATCTATTTATAAGTTTAGGTAGGAGTATTGTGGTGTTCGTTGGCTGAGTACTATATTCGTGCAGGACAATTTGAAAAGGTTCTAATCATGACTTTTTATTTTCCTGATAGGCTAACGATTGTGGCATCTACATGTATATATTTTTAAGGCACGTGATATTTATGAGGAGGCCATGGTATCTGTGAAAACTGTTCGAGATTTCACACAAATTTTTGACGCATATGCTAATTTCGAGGAGAGAAAAACAGCAGCGCGGATGGATGATTTAGCAGAAGGTCAAGATGAGGAAGATGAATTAGAGCTGGAATGGATGTTTGCACGGTGAATAGTTGTATTGGTCAATTTTTATTTAATTTAAATTGGATTGAGGATAATGCAATTTAAGGTAAATTGGATATATCTCACCCTCTTTGAAATGACTTCCAGATTTGAACACTTAATGGCTCGACGTCCACTTCTACTCAACAGTGTTCTTCTTCGGCAAAACCCTCATAATGCCCATGAATGGCTTAATAGAGTTAAACTCTACGACGGGCAACCTGAGAAGGTTTGTTAATTTGATTCTTGGGTATAATATAAGTTTCAGAAACTGGAAATTATGTTTTCAGCAAATTGATACCTATTTGGAAGCTGTGAAGACAGTTAATGCAAAGATGCAAGTTGGCAAACTCAGCGCTATTTGGATCTCATTTGCTAAATTCTACGAGGATGGTGGTCAATTAGATGATGTCAGTGCTGTACCAAACTTTTCTTCAATTCTTAGTGAATAATTTTTAAGAATATGTCTTATTCTAAATTTTAGATTTTCTTAATTCGCTGATTTTATAGGCACGAAGTATTTTTGAAAAGGGATTGCAAGCTCCTTTTGCTAAAGTTGATGAACTTGCTACGGTTTGGTGCGAGTATGGTGAAATGGAACTAAGACATAAGTAAGTTCATAACCTATAAATGCTACTAGCATTTTTATTTATAGCAGTTGAAATTATTCTTTATATTACACTACTATATTTTTCCCAATAATGTGATTTATTTTAAAATGATTAAAGATTGGGAATGCTAAGTTTACTTTCTTAATTTTTCAGATTCCCTATGAAAGCTATTGCTATTTTGCGTCGAGCATGTGCTCCTCCACCGAGGAAAGCTAACTATTTCGATGAGACTGAAACTGTTCAAAATAGAGTCTATAAAAGTCTACGAGTTTGGTCTATGTATGCTGATCTTGAAGAGAGCTTTGGCACAGTGAATTTATTTCCTTATTTTATTTATAATTTATAGCTGACTTCGGGGTTTCTTTTTATAAGTATTATAAGGATTTCCTTCTTTTAAAAATCTTTTTTTTCCTAATCCAATCTGAATTTAGATCCAAGCATGTCGCGCTGTTTATGACCGTATTATTGATCTAAGAATTGCTACACCTCAAATAATCATAAATTACGCAATGTTCCTTGAGGAACATGAATATTTCGAACATGCTTTCAAAGTTAGTTATATTTCTCCATTTATTTAGTAGCATCCAAAGTTAGCTTAAATTAATGAATCAAAATATTTCCTTTTAAGGCATACGAGCGTGGGGTGTCACTATTCAAGTGGCCAAATGTTTTCGATATTTGGAATCTCTATCTTACGAAATTCATCAACAGATATGTGAGTAATGATCTTATAACGAGATAAATTATATAGATGTTGGATGTTGTTTATAATTTTTTTACAGGGTGGTAAGAAAATAGAGCGTGCCCGTGATTTATTTGAACAATGTCTTGAATCATGTCCTCCGAAATTTGCAAAGAGTAAGTTTGCTTTTAAAATATAGATATTATGGAAGCATAGTTATATAAATATATGGAAACTAGAATATTTGGTGTTTTTTTAAATAAAATCATTTAAAAGATATAAATCTGACTAGATACTTTGTTTGGACGAAATACCATGTAAATTACAGTTACTTGTTTAAAACTCAGATATCTATTTACTGTATTCGAAATTAGAAGAAGAGCATGGTCTTGCTCGGCATGCAATGAGCATTTATAATAGATCAACAGCAGCCGTTGAGAAGGAAGATATGTATGGGGTATGTAATTATATTAATTTATGGGTTTAAGTAATAATACTTAAATTTTTAAATAAAGATAAAATATTACAGATGTTTAACATCTATATTAAAAAAGCTGCGGAACTTTATGGCTTGCCTCACACTCGACCTATATATGAGCATGCTATATCTGTGTTACCCGAAAATAAATCCAGGTTGGTTAAACATTTATAATTGCTTATTAAATTTAATACTTGAAATGTTCGTAAATGCCATCACTAATTCTTTTAGAGACATGAGTATGCGTTATGCTCAGATGGAGCGTGCTCTCGGAGAAATTGACCGAGCACGAGCTATATATGCTCATTGTTCAGAAATATGTGATCCAAGGGTGGGTTTTTAGGGTGCTGCGTGCATTATTCAAGATAAGAAATATTTTAAATAAATTCTAATCATTCGTTAGTTCATGGATAACCACTTTTAAAAGATATATTTTTAAGATTTGTTTTCTTAACTAGGAAAATTTTTGCGGTATTTTTAACTTTATTTCTTCTAAAATAATAAATTTTAGGTTCATGGAATGTTCTGGGAAACATGGAAAGAATTTGAAGTTAAGCATGGTAATGAAGATACAATTAGAGAAATGCTTCGTATCAAGAGGTCTGTTCAAGCTACCTACAGCACTAATGTTAACTACATGTCTGCTCAAATGATAGCCACAGGAACACAGGTTAGCGTCTGTATTTATATTTTGTTTTGTTTTAAGGGTTTTTTCTTATGAAATTCTTACTTGTTAAAGGTTCCTGGTGAAGTGGTATCAGCTGCAGACTCCATGGCTATGTTGGAAGCTAAGGCACAACAAGTAATTAACTACTTATAATTTCGAATAGTGTAATTAAGTGTATTTTATAATTAGAAGCATGTTATGCATTTACAGGTAGCTGAACAGCAAAAGTTTAGTGGTAATATTGCATTTGTACGAGGTGCAAGCAAGACGACTCAACAAAGCACAACTGAAAATCCGGATGAAATAGA
Source organism: Heterorhabditis indica (assembly GCA_020740425.3). Classification (NCBI taxonomy): domain Eukaryota; kingdom Metazoa; phylum Nematoda; class Chromadorea; order Rhabditida; family Heterorhabditidae; genus Heterorhabditis; species Heterorhabditis indica. The sequence continues at coordinate 56,564 of JAJAVP010000275.1, read as the reverse complement.
TATTGCCGATGATGATGAAATGGATAATGGAGAATCCAATGAAGGTATGTGACTAAAATTATTTTGTTGTCATGTCTTATATCTCATTACAAACCTATATCATTTAGTTTCAACAGGAACTGGTTAATTATTTTCCACGAAGAAATATTCTGAGGATAATTTACCCAATTTTTTTCCTTTCTTTTTAAATCATCTTATTTAAACCGGTAATATACTTTTCATCCCGTTATTTTCGCTTGTTATGTACTGTTATTGTTTATTTTAATATAAGTGCACTATGAACTAACTGGAATATGATGAGGATTACTTCAAAAAATATCCAGTTTTACATTTGTCAATAAATTTTAAATTTATACCATTGTTGTTAATGATGAATTTTGTTGCGTCAGTGACTTATCTAAGAATTTCAATCGCATTATTTGGGATGAAACAGGATTAACGACACCAGAGATCTTAAACGTTTATTCGGTAAAGAATATTAAATTTAGTTGTTCTTCCACTATATGATTCGTGGTACTAGTGGTATCAAATCCCGCCTTTATTATCTTCAACAATTTACATTGCGAAACATATCCAGCCATATCCATTTCCATTCTTACACAGGACAATCATTGGTATTATTAACTAGTGAGAACTGTACACTGTGTTTCCACTTTAAGAAGCAATTAGAAGCATATATTCATAGAAAAAATTTGAAGTGGTGTATTAAAGAGATCGATCTCAAATCATCAAGTCCTTCAGTCATTGAAGTGAGTTCCAGTTAATTAGTGTTAGCTGGTCTATTTTCATATTCTGTTCTGATAACTTCGCAAGAAGTTATTTTTCAGCGCTTTAAGCACGATATTCCTGTGTTATTGTTGGATGACCACGTTCTAATTAAACATAGATTTAGCGGAATTCTTCTTGAAGATAGACTAACTAATTTTTATAAAACAAAATGTTAGCCGTGCATGGAGGTTAGTTTTCTTAGCTACTACTTTATTGAGTTGCTAATTCTATTTAATTCTTATTATGTTAGATAATGAATTCACGATGTTTCGAAAATATTAGGGGCTGGATTCAAAGTTTTACCTAATTCTCATATGCTATGTGGAGAGGCAATACGTTCTTGTGACAGCGATGTCGTAAAAGCTGTAACAGTATGTTATTTATTGATAGAATCGAAAATCATAATTTCTGTTAAAGTTTAATTCTATAAGGCTTCAGAAAAAAGGGTGATTTCAAGTATTTGATATAAAAAATACTATACTATTTATAATTTATTGAGTTATACATGAAATGAATTTGGTTACAGTTTATGGAAAACCAACCATCTTTTAATTGTGGAATAGGTTCAAATTTAACATGGGATGGTACAATTGAGTGTGAAGCTGGATACATGAGCTCTTATAAATATGGGTGAATTATTATTTTTCCCTTACACTACTTAATATTTTGTATTTTTAAGTAAATTGGTATATTTTGTACGTGAATATTCCATTGTAGTTTGTTCTTATTCCAGCTTCGGAGCTGTTGGTGCTGTTTCACGAATACCGTTTCCTAGTCAAGTTGCCCGGTGTGTAGCACATACTCATAGCGAGCATGATTTGGTTCCTCCCCTTGTTTTAGTAGGAATGGGTGCGGAAAAGTGGGCTCAAGAGAAAGTTATGTTCTTGGTGTTGTGTCTTAGTGGTGAACCATTAACATGTCCAAAATATGATATTCAGGTTTCTCCTTATGCAGTGAGGATTATCATAAAACTGATGAAGCAGTACATAATTGGGAAATGGCGCGATCTTTAGTTGGATCAAATGTAGATACGTTAGAAACTGTAGAACATATATTGGAAGAGAGTAAATTGGATACTGTAGGTGGAGTATCGGTTTCGGTATGTAAATGTTATAAATATTTTGAGAATTTCTACATCTTCTCTAGGTATAATCTTCCATTTTAATTGTAACAAAATAGTGGTTATATCTAGGAATCCGGCCATGCAGAGGCATGCACATCTAGTGGTGGAATGATTTTAAAACGACCAGGTTCTAAAAATCTTCACTGAATTCTTGAAATATAGTTATCAAATTAGTATGCATCGGATTAAATTTATTCATACAGGCAGACTGGGTCACTGCACAGTTTTTGGTAGTGGAGTTTGGGCTGAGCAAGTGGGGGAACGTTCTATTGCCATTTCTGTTAGTGGATGTGGTGAAGCATTAGTGAGGACTAATTTTTGCAGAGCTCTTTCAAAAGCTGTGCTTCAAAGGTTAGTTATACCAAAAAAGTTACTCGATGACGGATGAGAAATGTAGATGAATAACACTTAATGAAGAATTGTTAAATAAGAAAAACATATTTTATATGTTCTATTAACTTTCGAGAATCTTGAACTACAGTCTTCGACATTATTATTAACTAGAACTGAAATGGTTAACATCTTTAGCAATGCAGTACTTCTAGATCAGAACATTTGCTTCCAATACAAATCGTCAGTAACTGGTTTCGTACAGAATTTTTAAGTTCACCCATTCTATCTCAATTGGACATATGTTCTGATCGTATTCTCGCAGGAGGATTATTACTGTTACGTGAGGAAAACTATTCAGAGTTAATCGTCTTCCATAATACCCCTACTTTGCCATTTGCTTATAAATCGGAGGCTGGAATTAAAAAAAGAATCTCCAGGATTAAAAATGGTAGTGGATTCATCTGTGATTCATTTGTGCTTTAGTATTTATATTGTTCATTGATTATATAACAAAAATCACAAAGTCTCAGTATTTGAAATTGTTTTTGCTACTTCCTTTATTCCACTGAGTAGTCCCTTTTCTATTTGTCATTCAGTACGTCATTCTATTTAAAGCTATAGTTTTGTTTGAATATATATCTATACCTCAGTCCTATTTGTGAATTCATTAGTTTTTTTGAAACTTTCATATTATGATAAATACTGTTTGAGAGAAACGTTGGGCATTGATTTCACCCACTTCACTTTTGCATCTCACCAACATCTATAGCTTCACAGCACATTATTGTTAAATTTGTCTGAATATCTACATTGAAAATCTATAATATAAGTGGTTAATAAATTGCTTGCACATTCTTTCATGGTGAGATTATGAATACAATACTTAATGAACGTTTACATAATCATTATTATTAACTACATAGATGGAGAATTGAATTTGACTAAGAAGCGTTTTCTTTAACTATTAGTTCACTAAAATACTGTACAAAACAGGTCATTCTAATATTGTGAAGTAGTGGTAACAAAAAAGAAGTATTTCAAATTTCAGAGCATAATTCCTTATACAGAATCACATTGTGCAGGAACGATATCTCATAAAAAGTAATTTAGATATTTTTCACTTCACAGCTTATCACAAATAGAAAAACATTCTATTAAGATAGGAATTTACAAGAAAGGGTATAGTATTAAATTTTGAATAATATTTAAAAAATATCTCTTATTGAGAATCTATAAAGTGAAACAGCTAAAAAGATCTACAATTGCACGGTTGGAATGTTATCAGTAGAATGGTAGAGACTATCACTTTATAATTGGAAAATTTTAAACCAATATTTCTGTTTATTATAGTATCACACAGTGTAATAGATTTAGGCGGGTCAATTCAAATGTAAATATACCGAATACTGAGTGTATTGTAAATGGTATTCACATATGTGGAAATATGCCAAATACATGTATATTGCTACTGAGGTGTACGTAGCGTAACTTATAGACCAACAGGATATTCTAAAGCAAAGCCACATTTTAAAATCTGAGACTTAACCATGCTTCACTATCGACAAACTTTTCTTAATTTATTTGTGCTTTAATTGAGAGGAAGACTATGTTCATTTCAGCAAATTTTTTATAAGTTCATATATCGTTCATACTCTTTGCAGATTTATACTACTAAATTAAAACGAAATGTTGTTTTTTCACCAATGTTTTTCAGACTAATAGTCATTATACATTATTCATTTACTATATAGTCATGTGCTTTGTGATAAAGCTCATTTAATTACTAACATCGCTTTTACTAATGATCGCAACTATGAGAACAGTTTTGTAAGTAGTGCTAGATTTTTGCACATCTTGAATTTTTTTCCAGTTTCGAGAGCATTTTACTGTCAAACGAAAGTTTATTATGTTACGGTTAACACATGAATCTTCATCCTTAAATAGTAAACATTCTGGATTATGTACAGATGCTGAATCCAAAAGGTTGATTTTTAATCAAATTATTCCTCAGTCTTTAAAAAATAAATAATTTCTGATTTGGTATTTACTCAGGTTTGAGATCCCATCTCGTGATGACGACCTCCTTGTCAACAATTCATGTTCATATGTGGTTGAGAATGGGACTATGACTCAAGCTCAGATCCAAGGAGAATTTTTGCGTAAGGTTTATCTGAGATAATTTTTTAAACCAATAACTGGACATGGGTATCAGTATCCTTCATTTATGGAATAGTTGGTGATCAGGCAAATATTCCAGTTTTTTCTGCTCGACTTGAACGAGATGAATGGCAATCAGTACGTGATCATTTTGATGCACTTTTCACTCTTAGCAAGTAAGTTTTATATATTTAACTGTTTCATTTAAGTTTTTGTCAAATGGTCTTAGCATTTTAGGAATCAGTAGTAATTCAGCTGATTTTTATTTTTTCGCAGATATAATTCTATAATTGACAATTGGCCACTTCGGTTACAAGCACTTGAGTATTTAATTCAAGGTAATATTTTTTATGCCAATAAATTTTGCTTGTTGGATTTCATTCTTTATTGTTAAGGCTTCAATGCAATGAAACCTGATCTTCAAAGCTGTATTGCTCGTGTACTTCAGTGTGATGGCATAGCACCAAAAAATGTTAGTTGCATGTTCTTTAAACAAATTGGAAGATCCTTACTTCCAAAGGCGTATCACATGCATTAGATAAAGTTAAGACTATAGAAAAATTTCGTTTATTTTTGCTTGTTATACATTAATTTTTAGATTCTTGATAATTGCATGGAACTATCAGACGTACTGTTAATGATTGTCTATTGTATGTACCGACTTTTATGCCATTTTGAGCCCGAACTTTTGAAGAGGTTATGATTCTTTTTTGGATGTATGATCATATACTAATAATAAAAATAAACTTGATTTGATGTCATTTAGACAAAAAGCTATGGCTGCAGGGAAGAAATGTCGTGCTGTTGATACAGAATATGATGAAGAAATGAAGACGTGGATCTTAATAAGAGTGAAAGTGGGTTTTAATCGAATTTAATGGTATACTTATTTCTTGTATGTCTGTTTTATTTTTTATTATTATGGATGTCTATTATAGAATTCATAACGCATAATTTGTTTAGGTAAAATTTCTATTCCTGCCTAAAAATATATATTTTCCTTAGTTTGATTTTCTATCTTAACCGTATAAAATGGTTAAGTATTTTATTATATAACGACTTAAATTAACTATGCTTTCAGATTTTGGATGCATTTAATTATATTTGTCAAATGTCAATGATGGATGGAGAGGGTAAAACGAGACAAGGAGCAATCCGTTATTTATGGCGTCCACCTGAAGCAAACAAAGGACTGTTAAGGTTACTTATGTATAGTTCATTTTCGGATATATTTTAATAAATTTTATTGGTAGGGATATGGTTATTACTACTAGTTTGCTTTAAAAATAGTGAACTATCGGTCGAAAATAATTCTGGAAAGTTAGAGATTTTGTACAAGCACGGAATATTTACTTTATTCATATGAAATATATTTTATATAGAACATTCATGGAAACTATATTCAAATTGCTGGAGCATCCAGATAATGCTAGGGTATCTGGACGGAACTGGTTAACAAGTATCTTCAAGTTCACTCGTCTAGTTTGCGTCAAATTCGAATATTTTCATCGTAAGATAATATACATGTGTTCTGAATGTTTTCTTTTTAATATTTATATAGATATTTTATCTAATGGTGATAATATCATTTTTTGTTCGTATTAGGAAAGAAAGTAATTATTTTTTAATGTGTTATATTCGGATATTTTTATGTATCATATTAAGGAAAGGTTCTTATTTTTAATTTACGACATTCTCAGGTATGGCCGGTGCACTAGTTGAGAAGACAATTCATTTTGACTATATGAAAGAGGCTACCATGTTACACTATCCTTTCATCGATGCTATCAACCTCGTTGCTGTCAAGAGTAAGATGACACTTTTTTTTATAAGCTATGTACTGTATGTTTATTTTTATTTAAATTTGAGGTAGTATTGGTAGAAATTTACATTTTGTATGGCCCAACATAATCAGAATTTTAGATGATATGGATACTCTGCTTTCACATATGATTCATTATGTTGGTGGTTTGGGCCCATTGGATTTTAGTGGAAAATCCTCACCAAGACCTTATGCACTATTCATTCAAGCTATGGCTGAAAAAGCGCCACATGTTCTTGTTAATCATCTGACTTCTATAGTAATGTATTTGGATAATGATGTAAGTTTGTATTTATTATACTATGCGTATTTGTGTTCCTTTGTAGTTTGTATTCGTGTTTCATAGCTTTTTTTTTAAACCTGTTCGTCGTAGGTATTTTCACCATATAGTACGACGAAACTTAAAAATTTTGAACTAATTAGTGATTTAGCCGTACATTCTTCGCTCTGCAGTGTTAACTGCGTTTTGTGATCTAATATGCAGCGCGGTTCTTACAGAGGAAAGTTGTCGAAATAGCTCAAGATTAATGAAAGCAAGAGATAAAATGCTCGATAAGCTACAAGTGAGCCTTCTGTGTTTTATCATTTCTAATTTAATACAAAAATATTAAGATATAATTGGGGTCTTTACTTTAGACGATGTTTTGCTCTTGTAGTCTATTCACATAATAGTATACTTAAGTTTTGTTCTTCTGTTATTATAGGATCATCTAACGGATTCAAATGCTCAAGTCAGAGCTAAAGTTTTACATTTATGGACGAAATTGGCACAGTGTAAGAGGATTCCAAAGAAAAGATTGAAACGGGGATTGATTTCGAGTATAGGTATTATATTTTTTAGTTTTCTACTAGTTTATTTGTAATTAAAACCTCTTTTTTTTTCTCCGCACAATTCATTTTGTTGTAATAAATTTTTTTTATGTCGTCGTCTTTCTGATAAGTCAGTAATGGCTCGAAAGGCTGCTGTTCAATTCATGGCGACATTTCTTGTTCAGAACCCATATGGACATGACGTGTGTTGTGCAATAGATTTGTGACTTTTTTCGTAGAATGTAGTTATTAAATTCTTACTTTCCAGTTCTCCTTCAACCTGAATAGAGATCAACTGTTATCAAAGCTTGAACGGAGAGATAAACTCATGAAGCGCAATCCAGGTAAACATAAATATTATTGCAATAATTTTGTTCTATAACTTTATAAATAAGATAAATTGGACTTCAGAGAACAGAATTGTTGCTGATGCGTTCCAGAAGTTCTCAGAAGTGGAATCGGTGATTCGAGATACAGCTGAAAAATGGGTAGAGAAATATAAAGAAGGACCTGTCGAAAATGATATGGAAGATACTGAGACATCTCTGTGGGTTGTTAGTGTTTTGGTTTTATGCTTGTAACAGTTACAATTAACAATATTTATTACTTCTATTATTGGTACTTTTTATGTTGAGAGATTTTACTTAAATTTGAAAAGACTAAAAGTATATTGTCTATTATCTGGATAAATATTCTCAGGTGGTTTAAAAAAATCCAAGAAAGATCTAAAAAAAAAAATGTATTCAGCGTTATCGCAGCGATTGTTGGACAGTTACTTAATGACACAGTTAAAGCCGTGCGTGTATTTGTTCAGCTAGCTTTTGCTGAAAAATTGTCGGATATAAATGTGTGAGTTGGCAATAAATAGTCATTCTTTCTATTATAAATAGACAACAATTACCAATTTGTTCATACGGTTTAGTTTAGGGCAGATTCTACGAACGTTATTGTAAATAACCTCGTTGACAATTTACGAGATCTATATGTAAGAGATCAAATTGCATCACATATTCAAAATGACGAAGAATGTCTAGAGATAGAAGAGAGTCAGAAAGATTATGATCTAGTTATGCAAAAAATTAACGCTGATATCGACTGGTTAAAGGTTAGTATCTTGATTAAGGTTTATAAAGAGATCTACTTTAGAATTTCAGAACAAACTAATTATTGAGCTTGAAATGGAGCAGTGTGTTCCACAGGCACTACGTGGAGTTATTCAAGGAGAACTTTCTGAAATGAAAGAAGGGATCAAATTTGTGGTTGAGTGCAAGAATTTTATGATAAGGTATGTTGTTAATGATTATGAATATCACAAGTTTTTACGAAGTATATACATTTAGAGGTGCTGATGCTGCAGTACGTAGTCTGTGTTCATTAATTTGGAGAAATTCTCAAGAAATTCGTAAAGAAGTACTTGAAGCTGCAGGAAAAATGTTTCTTAGTAAAAATCCGTGAGTATTAATTCATATGTATATTTAATGCATGATGAATTAGTAATAATATAATCTTTTGATTTATAGCAAACTTTCCATTCAGCATGAATCTACAGCTGAAAATCTCATGAATGTTATAGAAGGTATAGATGAGGTAATATATTTTATTAATATTATTTGTTATTTGGAAAAATTTATGTTATTATAAATATAACATTATGAAAGAATAATAATCAAGATTAGTGAATAATTATAATTGTTTAGGCCGAAAGAAGTTGCGTAGAAGAAGTTATTTGCCTTATGGCCTGTGAAACACCTTTTCCAAACGGTGTATTAAAAAGAATTTGGAAGGTCTGTTATAAATTCATATATAGTTACTTTCATTCTTCAGTTATTATTTTCCAGACACTCTCTGAATCACAATGCTCAGATAAACAACTTGTTTCTTTGCGTCTTTTATCAATACTTGCAAGGTCTGTTAAAAAGTTGATTTTTAGAAAAATGTGTTGTACCAGTAAATTAGAAATTAACTCAACTAAAATATAAGAAATTTTTTTTTAGCAGTGTTTAGTACTCTAAATTTTTGTAATGGGTTGTTTAGAGCTGATAAAGATGGTCTTCGATCTCGTCTCCGTAGTTTTCAAAAACTTGTTCGGGAGGGGAATTCCCTAATCGCACATGAAGCGTTGTGTGCTATTGCCAATCTTGCTTCTGGACATACTGTAAGAAAGTGAAATATTTGATTTATATATTTGTGTGCATGTTCATTGCCAAGTTTTCTTTCGATTGAAATTGCTTAAAAAAGATTTTTAGAGTTCTGATCCTGAAAATATATGTGAACCAGTACTACGAATTCCTGCTAGGGATTCACTTTTTACAACTATAGACCGTTTTGTACTCAATGGATAGTTTTTACGAATATTCCTTCTTTTTTTCGTGCTTCATTAATTTTATTTTAAAGAAATATTACTTTTAAATATTCTTTGAAATTATAGAGATGATGCGGTCTGACTACGAAAATGAACAATGGTTTTCTATAATGCAAGCTGCACTGTCAATTTATTTTGAAATTGCAAAGGATACCTGTGTCGTGGTTGGTCGACTTATTTCAAAAGTAAGTTGTTATATTTATTATAGTTATATCATTAATATACCTTTCCACTTTTTATTATAGGATATCACTTTAGGCTTTATGGTATGCTCGTCGTGTTTCAGACATATTTTTGTTCTATGATAACAAAGCTAAAATGAGTGATAGTGTTGGAGAAATAATTAAAGAAAGAAGGTTTGTTATTATTAGGTATAGCTATGTTTGTCCAAAATATTTTTCTCAATGTACAAAAGCATTTATATGCATACATTTGTTTACACTTACCTACTAAATCAAGGGGATATTGATTTATTAAGTAAGCCAGTTGTTCATAACATATTAATCGTTCGTCAATTTAGAAGATTATTTGATAGTTAAGACTAGTAAATTTTCATTTATCTAAATCCTTATTATGGGTATATGTTAAAATGTTTATATTTACAGGTTATTCTGGATGCGTGCTTGGATACGTGTAACTGAGAGAATGTTGGCTCTTGCAGGAGAGGCATGTATTGTAATTATTTCTAAAAAGATAGATTGATATCTCTACTGCTTATTTAGCATTTCTAGGTTGCTATGCGATGTGTTATCCACACTGATGTTACTTATGTAAAAGAAGTCAAGAGAATGGCAGAGGTTATAGCCTACACAGCCAAAGTTTGTTTAAAAAATGAAATGAATTTGATGCAGAACTATAGAACTAAAACTAGTAGGCAACTATTTATTTCTTGTATTTTAATTCTCACTTTTCTTAGGGTGAAATTATCCCTAAAGATGCCCCGAATCGTACTCTTAAGGAATGGGAGTGGAGGAGTGCCATGCATAAGGGTATTTTTGATTTTTCTGATGCAGATAAATTGGGTATAACAGGTTAGTTTTTTTCTTGTAATGCTTAAAATATACTCACTTAGGAAAAATACATATAGGGCTTTTTCCCCACTTATTAAGCTGTTATTAGAAAATATTTAATTGTATAGGTGTATCCGAGGAAGAGCGTATACGATCAAGGTCTACAGCTATACTTGATTCTAAGCTTCTTCGTCAAGGGCGCCTTCTTTCACGTCTTCTCCCATTTGTCGTGTATTGTTTAAGAGCAGAGTCAAGTCCATCAGAAATCCGCAATGCAGCAGCTCTTTCTTTTAGCAAATTCATACTTATCAGGTATTTAAATTATTTAGTTGAAAATCATATAATATACCCATAAAAGTAATTGTATGACTTTTGTTCTGACATATTTGTTCTATCCAGTATTTACAGTCGAGACATGGCTGAACGTGGATCTATGTTGTTCTTTTCACTCCTTAACAATTCACCGTGTCCAATGGTAAGGAATAACATGATGGTGGCAGCAGCAGACTTTTCTTTTCGATTTCCAAATACCGTTGAAAGATATGCCCAGGACGTTTATGCAATGTTAGAAGTTTACTTCCTCTTTTTAATGCTTTTGGTTATCCTCAATTTTGTGTATTTTTGCTATCTATAAATTATGGCTTTATCTTCAAAAAAAGTGTCATACTTACTTTCGGTTTAATTATTTACTTGTGTATTTATAATACTATTGTTTATTAATGTATTCACAGGGCTATGGATGAGGATCCCAGAGTACGGGAGACTTGTATTTTAGTTCTCACATACCTAACAACAAATGATATGTTGAAAGTATGTCTATTTTTTTATTATTAATATAAAATTTCATCTAGATTTACAACATAAATAAGTTTGGTTGCTTTTCTTATTTCACAGTTTAGATGCATGGTGCATTAGCTGATTCTGCTCGATGTTTTCTGGATCCAGTTCCTTCTATAGCAAACTTGACACGGTTATTTTTTAATGAACTTGGAAAGAAGGTGCTTATTTTGCATATATTTATCATTTCATTTGCTTTAAAGTTTGTTTTATGCAGTTTTATTATCTATGTTTCAGGGAAGCGTTATCTATAATTTAATGCCTGATTTTATCTCGCGTCTTTCACGTAATTTTCGAGAAATGCCATTATCTAAGTTCAAGATAATTATGCAGTATGTTTTGTCATATTTCACATTTTCGCTTCACTAGTGTAGTAATTCCTTATCTTTTAATTATACCATTGAATTGCATAAACATTACTACTACAAAGTAGAGATCAATATTATAACTTTTTGTGCAACAAACTTTTTCAGACATCTTGTGAAATTGTTAAAGGACAAACATGTTGATGCATTGGTCGAAAAAATTTGCCACAGATTTGAGCTAGCGAAAAGGTAGTTTTTTTTTGTTTGAAGTATAATTTCTACATACTAACATTATTATTTCACTAATACTAATTTTTTTTAGTACTCATGGTACTGCTAAAAATAGAGATTTAGCTCTATATTTCTCTTTCTGTGTATCACTATTTCCACTGAATGACAGATCTTTCTACAAGGTTGGTATTTACCTGTCATTTTTTATTTAAATACTTTCTTTTCTGCACGCGCATTTTGCGTACCGATCATAACATTTGTCGTGGTACTAAATATTCCACCAGTAAAATAAGCAAAGGACAAAGCGGGTTTATATTGGACAACTGCTTTAATAACTCTTTTGCTTATGGTAATTATCTTGAACATTTATTCTTATGCCTTCTAGCCCTAGTCTTTTAAAATCCATAACAGATCAGTGAGTTTGGTTTGAATATCTGTAATTTCAGGTGCGCGACGCTCTACCTGTTTATTCATCGTTTCTAGAAGATCAACGTATATATAATGACTTTCTTTCTTCACTCCAGCCTCTAATTAGGACTACTAAAAATGTTGATGTTAAGGTTGTTTGCTTTTATCAATACGAACACATTTTAGAAAAATATTAGATGGCAAAAGTTTATATTTTAGAATGATGCTGAGGAATTTGAGAGACAGCTTAGTAAGCTTCATCTAAAAGGGGTAGGACTAGAAGATCTCCAAGCGAGATTTGAATCTGTAAAGGTATTAAATTACTGGAATAATTTAAAGATATTCTAATTCATCTATACTATCATTTCAGAATACAAAAGAGAAGACAATCCGTTGCAAACGCGGTCGTCCACCACGTGTTATAACCCGTAAAAAAAAATTGCGTTCTATTAGCAGAAGTGAAAGCGAGTTGGACTATACTGATGAGGATTAAGAAATTTGGACCACTCCAATATTTTTAATATCTGTATATGTTTGCATAATAAGTTTTTTTTTGTTAATATTTATGTATATTTCTTTGCTTCTCATTGATCTCTGCTATATGTTTAGCAGCTTTAAACTCAGCCATATTCTATGTTATTTCCATTATCTGTAAGTAATATATCATCACTTAAATTCTTCATTTTGTTCAATTAGTTTTTTATGCAATTGTTTGCCTGAAGTGGTATTAATACCTCACTTTCTCCGTTGATTTTTACGCTTGTAGATCATGGCCTATGCATTGTTTTCGAGTTTCGTTTTCATTCTAGTCATCGTATCATTTCTATTTCATTTAGAAGTAACAGCTAATAATTCTACGAGGTTCCAGATAAAATCACTTATTAAGCTCTTCTCCGAAGTAAGTGGGACTGATGCGGGAATTGTTAAGATAAAAACGACATGTAAACAATTGCAGTAATGGAATAAAATATTTTTCATTATCTCGAGAATAATATAGCTTAGGCAAAAGTTTTAATAGTTTAAAGACTAGGAGCACGTAAGGCAACAACATGATAAATACATTAACATATGGGATAAACAACTAGAGGAAGAGCATAGTCTACAGTTAATTGATCATTTGCTTGACTCCACCGTGTGGTTGAGGGGGTGGAGTTGCCCCGTAGCTGCTTCAGCGATTTATTACACTGCATTTGCCAGCCGACATGGAAGCGCCGTACCACGAGGTAAGATATCTCAATCGATATTATATTTGAACTCATATTCTTATTCAGTTTTACTTTTAACTGTGATTATTAAAAAAGCACTTACTTGCATAGTTATTCTATTTCGTATTCTAATAGTATAATTTTCTGTTATTTTCAACTTTCTTATTATGAATAAATACAATAATCTTCAAATGTAATACAGTACGTTTGAAAATGATAGCATGCCTTGTTAAAATGTGTTTCAAAAGTGAAAATTATTTACCGTTGGTAGGAGAGAAAAGCTCGTGATGACGACTTCAACGATCTTATGGCCACTTGTAATTCAATTAAAAATGCTGTACAAAGCACAACGGTAAGCAGTTAGGATTTTCTAAATAATTAAGCATTTGATGGAGCAAAAATAGTTGAATAAATAAGTAATGATAGGATGAGAAGTATCTTGATGATATGAATAAATTTAAATCTATTTTTCAGATTAATTCTTCTCCTAGTAAAAATTTAGATATGGCTGATTTGTCCAATCAACAGCAGGAATTGCCTGTATGTTTATACAAGTTAACAATATCTCTCAGTTTCTACTTCTAGATTAGTAGAACTTTTACACTATTTATTTGTCGAAAGTTTTTTTTGAATTACTCATTGTTAAAATTCATAAACCAAATAATGAATTCCTTATATAATAAATGGGGTATTTGATTTTTAAAATGACGTGGGAAGAAATAGGACGAATGTATACACTACATAATTCTGTATTAGATTCTTTACTTCTGCTTTCTTAAGAACTCTCAATATTAATTTGTTAGAGATACCTCAACTGAAATGAAATTAATGAATATCTTTCGGAATAGAAAGGTATTCTGAGGTATTCACACATGCTATAGATATTTTGTACATCCCGTTATTCCCTAACGTAAAAATCAGTTTTAGGAGTCCTCTTCTATAGAATCCGACCGAGTAACCGTGGTGAAGGATGATAATGGATTTGTTTTTTACAAATGCCGATTTTGTGGTCTCACATTTAACTATATGAATACTTTGAGAGCACACGAAAGAGTACATAATGTGTCACAAGTACGTCTGAACATTAAATATATACAGCTTCTTTTCTATAACATTCTATGTCTATTTATAGCCTTTCGTCTGTGGAAAATGCGGTGACTCATTCGAATTTTCTTGTCAACTGGAATACCATACACAACAACACAGCAGTTAGTATGGTCATATTTTCCTTATTATTTAAAAAAGTATGTATTAAATGATAAAATATATTTACACATACAATGCAATTGCACCATGGTTGAGAATCGACTACTCTTTTCTTCATAACTTCCGCTGAGTGAAATGTTGCAAATATGAGTATTGTTTGCTGAATTTCCGGTGGTATGCATATTGAGACATCTAATTCTCAATTTGGTATAAAGAATTCTTTCGTCAAAAATAGATACTTCACATTATCCAAGGTTTCTTCTAATGGTGGAAAATATTTGTTGTGAAGACTGAGCAGGCGATTAAATTGAATAAAAGAGCCTGTATTACACGTTAATAGATTTTTTTTTACCTTGGTGATACAGAATATTAGAAAATAAAGTATTTAGTAGGATAAAAGTATTAGCAGATAGCAAGTTGAGTGATTCGAAGTCTGTTAATATTTGAAAAGAGAGTTCTATGAAAGCAGATAGCTAGAGAGAGGTTGAGCGCACACGAGAATGGTTGAGGGCATTATGTTTATTTTTATAGAACACTGATAAGTTTAATCTAGTTTTCCTATTACTTCAGAGTAAACCTTAAAATTACACAGGTGAAACTAAAAAGACAAGAATTATTTCACAAAAAAAATTATAACTTTTTAAAATGTTACTTTAAAATAGTCTAAATCACGGTTATATATTTTTAAAATTAATCTGATGTTTGAGGCCTTGGAAGTCTCGTGTTTTAATTTTTCCATTTTTTCGCAAAAAAATGACGGTTTTATGTCCTTTT
>JAJAVP010000275.1:1167-39643 GCA_020740425.3 Heterorhabditis indica | reverse complement strand
CCAAGGCCTCAAACATCAGATCAATTTGACGATTGAGAACAGAAAAACGCAAAAACAAAATGTGCTATCATTTTCGAACGCTCTGTATAAATGATTATTCAGACAGCAAAGGGTACAAATGTGAATGCGGACGAACATTTTACTCGTATACCGAGATGCTGTATCATAAACACCCGGTTGATGTTCAAGAACAAAATGAAAAAAAGGTATAATTATAGAGAAAATGTAAAGATTAAGAGACTAAGAGAGCATAATAGGAAAAAAAATTATATTATATTATAAACAGAAGTGAGATTATTTCGTTCAAAATTTTCAGGTTCTCTTAATAATTACTGTATATATCACAAATATTTCAGGATATTACAGATGCTCCAGTCCTAATTCATCCGTCTATAAGCAGAGTTGCTCTTCTCGCAGATATGCCAACACCCGCATTTGTCGAACAGGGATTTGAACCAAAACATCCAATGAAAGTAAGTTATATATTGTTCAGCTCTAATAAGTTATATTCTTGACTTACTCAGCATAATTCAATAGAATAACACCGCCAAGTTTAAATTGTTTAAATTTGCCTAAAATATTATAATTTCGAAAAATACTGCTGGATTTACCTTAAGTAATTCGATTATAATAACCTTACTAACACTAAATATTTTAAATATTCCTTGATTTTGCATCGTAATAAATAAATAAAATATATACTTGTTATTATTATTATTATCATTGTTGTTGTTTGTTAACGATATAGTGCTAATAATAGTATGTTACAATCAACATTTCAGAATTTGGGAAACTGAAGATATTATTGGTGGTATTATACCTTATCTTCAACTTCTTATTTTGTTTGTTTTAGGTCTATTCAGATGTTCGTACGAAGCCCTACATTTGCGAATATTGCTCTAAGAGTTATTCGGATAGCAGACAGTTAGCTTATCATATGTACAGTCATAGGGGTGAGATTCTATAAAGCAATATCTAAAATTTTAAATACTTAAATAAGGAGTGTTATATTTATAATATGCTTCATGATAAACTAAAACTTTAAATAGAATAGTGTTGACTTAATTTTTGAAACAATGAACTTGCTGGATGAAAATCCGTCGCAAAGACAAAAGGAACTCGCAAACAGCTGGGAGTTGGCCAATCAACAATTTCGAGACGATTGTATGAGATGGGAAAGATTTTAAGCTAGGAAAGTGGGTACCGCATGAACTCTCCATAAACAGCATTGGACGCCGTCTCAACACGTGCATCTCGTTGCTTGCCAGACAACATAGAAAGGATTCCTTGTGGAGAAGTGTAAGCGGCAACTGAAAATGGATCAGGTACGACAATCCTAAACGCACTCATTCTTGAGTAGACCCCGGCCAGTCATCAACATCAACGTCAAGAGCACACATCCGTGTCGAAGAAATTCTTTTGTGCATCTGGTGGGATGTGAAGGGTGTGCTGTTTTACGAGCTCCTCCAACCGGGTGAAACGGTTACTGCCGACCTAATAGAACAGAAAAGACCATTTAATAGACAAGGAAGTAAGAAGGTGATTTTGTTGCATGACTTCATGTCGCTTTGAGTATTCAGCAGACCATTTTGAACTTGGGCTGGGAAGTTTCCCCGCACGCGGCTTATTCCCTCGACTTGGCGCCTTCGGATTACCACTCATTCCGGTCTACGCAGAACTGTTTAGATGGACAGCGTTTTCGAGATGTGGCCGACGTACGAAAATGGATCGATGGATTCATTGCCTCCAAGCCGATATCATTCTTTCGCGAAGGAATCCAAAATTTATTGGAAAGATGGCAGAAAGTCATAGAAAGCAAGGAAAAATATTTCGATGATTGAATTGTATTTTATATGGTATTGGAATAAGCTAGAAGTTTTGAAAACAAACAGCTAAAACTTTTGCATACACCTAGTATATCTTCTACGGAAAACTAGTTATACAATTAATCAATAAACTATTTAAGAAATTAACAAAACCTTTATATAAATTTCATTAATTTAAGCCATATTACTAGAGTTATTTACCACATAGAACATGAATCCAAAGTGAGGTTTATTTCATCTTAGCCAATAACTAGAAACCAATACACTAAAATATATCGCCAAATATAATACTTAATATGTCTCATATGGTTGAATTTAGTGAGTAAATACTAATTTTAACCTAATTAGGAGAGAAACAGTTTAACCCTCGTTCGTCTCGCTATCTAATTGGCAGGCAAGGCATTGGCTATACTGACAGGAGCAGTTACTTCATGTTTCCTAGAATCGATAGTATATGATTCTTGTCTGTACCCAGAGCTTCATAAATAAGGGCCAATAGTTGGAGAGTAGGTGTATTCATTTCTTATAAGTTTAAATTCATTGATGTATTAACTTGGTTAGAAAACTCAAAAATAGTACTTCTTAAACAAAGCTAGGAATTGTTGTACTTAACTTGTGATTTGAATTAGCACTTCATAATGGGAAATAATTTTGAATACATAATAATTTGTCCATGATTTGCTTAATATATGTTTTGTTTTAAGGTTTTAATAATTTAATTTGTGGAATGGACTAATGTTGTTGGAACAATTTGACATTAGGAAACTAAGTGAATGTAGTTGTTGTATCAATAGAAATGATCATTAATTAATAAAGCATCCTATATTACATCAGAACACATGATAATGAATAAGATAAGATAAATTCTATAAAGAAACTTCATCATTCCAGAATGGTGTGGATCACTTTACCTACAACGTGGTCCAGTAAGATGCTATCTGCTAGCACGACATTAAAGAACATAATTGTTTCCTAATTTTAAAAGATCCGCAGCTTATTTCCTTGTTAAAAGAATAAATTAGTAAATAACAGAAATTTGTTTCATTCCCAACGCTATTATAGGTAATTCTGAAATATAAGTTGTCACTTCTAACAACAATTTTTATGCTCTATTACAATGGAATATATTATCTTCGAAAACTCATTCTTTCCACGCGAGTACCTTAGAGAGAAACACTATACGTGGGCATATACCATTAATATGTTTTTATCGATGTTCATTGAACATTCATTTAAAAATTACATGTCGGTGTATTTTAATAAAGTAGAAGACGAGTTGTCTTACTAAACACCAATTAAGTATACTTGAATGTTTTTTTTAAACAAAAGAATCCTCGATGTGGATTTCGTGTGGTCACTTTAATGCTAGTGTCTTTTAAGAATATAGACACTTGCAATGCTATGGTAAAGTATTTAGCCTGAACAGTTTCAATCTAGTATGCATAACTACAAATTGATTAGTGGATAAATCTATTCCTCACTACTAGCTTTCCGTGGATAGTATATAGTTTGTAACGATTTTTAAGGAGACTTGGTGCCTTTATAAACATGTTTCAGTCACTCTTAAGTGTCAAGATGTCGATACTTATTTTAAAAAAATGCTGGAGGGTTATATTTCATTGTATTTGAATCAAAACACGAAATTATTGTGCATATCGGGTTTGTAGCATTATTCGTATTGTTGAATGGTTAGGATACTTCTAAATATTTTGTTTATGTTCTATCAGTTGTTTTTTCACAGTCTCACGTTATATTTGCTTTAGTATTTATTTCTGTGGTAATGTTTGTTTTATTTTTTAAAGGGTTTTTTTGCATATTTCAGGTGTCATAAACAAATTAGTTTAATGGCTGAACCTGTAGTTATTCAATTAAGCCGAGCTGAGGTATGGTAGTAGTAGATCTTATAAATAGTGTCATAATAGTGTATTATGCGAATTTTTTGTTCACACAAGTAACTTTTAGTAATAAAAGTCCACTTAGAATTTTGTGAAAGTTTGAACGTTTTTTGAAGTCACTGTTTAATTCAATTAGTCTTCAAAGCTTTATTTTTGCCTTCACTGTAACTATTTCAGTTGTTGTTTCAGGTTTATGTCAATAGCCTTTCGTTTGGTGGTTCAGATGCTGTGGCGGCTGCTTTAAGTACTAATTTCATCCACCTTGTTGATTTGGAAGCCAAGAAATCGAAGCAAACCTTAGATATTGCCAAAAATCTTGTTGGATTACATTTTGATTTAAAGGGAAGTCCCGGTAAGTGACAGATTTGTTCAAATTTTATACAGTCGGGGTATAAATACTAGTCTACTTCAGAGCAAGCTACTTAATGTATCTATTAATACATAATATTGATTAGTTTTATACAATATTCATTTAACTATTATTTATTATAGTGTTACGTGCTGTAGATGACAGTTTTGGTATCCATCTTTTTGATATTCGATCAGGATCCAAGAAGAAGTCTAGGTTAGTTTCATAAACAACTAAGATTCTAGTTTTTAATATAATATAGTTTTTACTATATTCACTGGATTAGTGTGTCTAACTAATTGAGGTACTTGCAGATTAAATCCTATTGTTGAAAATCACACGGTTAACTGCTCAGCTACTTCCGATCAATACATAGCCCTTGCCAGTTCAACATTTGTTGTTGAATCGATTGATGACATGAAAAAGAAGAAGAGAAAGAAGAAAGGCTCATCTTCTAGTGATGATGATGATGATGATGATGTATGATGCTGTTATTTTGACTTAGAGGGATAGATTTGTGCAAAGAAAAGGTGTAGTTATTATTTCACTAAACCTTTGATGTTTCATGGTGATCGTTCGGATTACCCTCATGTCGTTTCCATATTTGACATAAGAAAGGGGACAGAACCGGTCATTACCTTAAAGGTACGTATTTTCTTTCGTCTATTATACAAAACGAATTTATAGTATAATCTTTGATCTAATTAATCTATTACAAACTGATAAATAGGAGAACTCTAAGACAAATAACGTATGTTGCTCTCATATAGGATTCTCATAGTGATTCTGTAAACTCGCTATCATTTACAAAGGATGGGCGTCATCTCATAACAGGAGGCTCAGATGGTCTTATTAATATGTTTGACCTATCTATGCCAAAAGAAGATGATGCACTCATGAGTACAAATCAGGTGAATATATTATTTAGATTCTGTTTATATTAGACTGAAGTTTATGCAAACCAGTTTTCGTATTTACTAGGAAAATAGTATTTAAAAATACGACTTGGATAGATTGTTTTTATAACGGAATAGGTTGGGTTTGCTATCATTGTTTTAATATACCACAATTAACTTTTTTAGTTTTAATTAATACTATCTGAAATATACACAATTTTCAATAATTAATAATTGTTTATTTGAAAAAGTTTACCGTATACATATATTTCTACAGGTCGAGTCATCAATCGCAAGAGTGGGATCCATGTCGAAGCGGTTGTTTTACGCTTGTACTGATGATAACAAATGTGAAGTGTTTACTCCTAATTCACCAAGTGACGTCGATGTGCTCTTTAGGTAAGTAAATAAATATTTTGCACTTTTTAAGACGTCTTCATCTTTAGTATTTTAGAATTAATATTGCTCTATCTTTTATTCATAAGAGCAAGTGAGTATTGAATTTGCAGTCTGCTTTACTTATGGAACACTATTATTGTAGTTGGAGATATGAACTTTTACTTTTTAGTTACCAAAAACTGAATTTATAACATAGTTTTATGTGGAAACTAACTTTAACTGTATGGCTTAATCCTATAGGATTTAGTATGTTGTGAAAGAAAAAGGTTATCATTATAATTTGATTCTGGACGTAATGAGTAAATTGTTTGATTTCTTTAGGAAGAATGCAAGGCCAAACCATTTTTTAGTAGATTTGGTTAAAGGTGGAACAGAGGAACGACCAGTAGCCATGTTGGAATGCAATTCAGAAGGAAAGGTTGGTTTAAAAAATATGGAATATATTGCATTACTTACTAGGAGCTCTTCAACTACTGAAAATACTAACTTTATAAACAAAAATTTTACAACTTGAGTTTTATTAAGGTTTATCTAGTCACTGTATCGGCTGATGGAAAGAATTCTGAAGTAGTGGATGAGTGGTCCGGACATACGGATGTTGTTAGAAGTGTCGCTTATAATGGTAACTTGTTTGTTAGTGGTGGCGAGGACGGAAAAATTGTTGTCAAGCCTATTGATCTCAGGTAAGAGAGACACAGAGTTATAGTGGGGAGTATTTCTAGTAATCTTAGGAGACGTAAATTTATATTATAATTATAATTTCTTCTAGAGGCTTACTTAATAGTTTTTATTCGAGTGTTTTTATAATTTAGGCCTGCTGGTGGAAAACGAGAAAAGAAAGAGAAAAAGAAGCGTAGAAAAAAATCGGAGCCATATTGAGTAGTCCTCTTTGTTTTCTTTTATCAATTTTCTTCATATTATCACCTCATTTTTTAACCAGTTCAATTATATTTTAGTGTTTTAAATTTGTGAAACTGTTTATGACTAGACTGATAGGTTAGTAGATTAATTATATGTTTAGTTTTTCTGAAATTAATTATACTACAAATTATAACTAGTATTAAATCAAGTTGTAAAAGGAAGCGAAATTCATCATTGAAATATGATTCTCAAATTCATAAATTATCGACGTTGATTGCAAATGCTTTCGGTATGGGTATTATATTGTTTTTGGGCTGTGTTTATTATTTTATTAAATTATTATTTTATTTATTGCTAGTTGTTTGTGGTTGTTTCTTATTTTAACACGTGATAAAAAATAGACAATTAAAGTCTCATGAAGTCTTCTGTAGTTTACATCCATGAGTACTATCTAGTCATTGGTCATTTGAAGACAAGTGGAGGCTATGATCGGTCTGTTTTCTATGTTGATTATGTAGTTTCTTAGTGAAAAGCCCTCTTGAGGAAGGTAACACATAATTTTATCTTTAATTACGGTGGAATTTATTGTTAGTGCTGGTGAGTTCTTGTGGTGGTATAATATCTACTTTCCGCGGTAGTGGTATGTTGCTTACACGGCGTATTAGCTATATGGCACATTTGTAAGAAGGCCTTTGTGGCGAATGTAATTCAAATATTTGGATTCTTGATTATTCTTCTTTTCTGAATAAAGACTTAATACTTTAATGTATCATTTAAATAAATAAGTCACCCGAAATTGTGCTGAAAACCAGGTATGGACTATACATTTATTATTAATTATTATCTAGGAAATGTTACAAAGCTATTTATAAGCCTAATATGGTTTCTTCCATTAATATAGTTTGATCACAACATCTGAAAATTGTTATTACTCATCTAAGCTTAAGGTTAGATATGTACGCTAAGTTTACACGTTATTCCTGTTTGAAGTAAATTAAATCAAAAATCACGATACTAAATGCTTATAATTTAATCCTATGCATAGATTAAATTGTTTAGATTTTCATATTCTAGGTTGATAGATATATTTCCTGTTAGTTACATTTCCCTAATTCCTGCATGGTGGCAATACATAATAACGTTCCAATTATACAAACAAGTTACGTCGTCTTTCGTAATTTTTTCGATTGCTGTACCTGATGGATCACACATTCGTAGGCATCGGGAACCAACCTAAAAGCTATCCTTCAGGGAAACAGGAAAATTCTATGCTGTATGACAACTATACTTGTAACGAATGTAATATTTTTGGAAATCACATTGTTGAATAATATTAAAACCAGGACTATAATACATACCATTGCCTAGTTTTCCTTCTAATTAAAAATATTTACACTTTTCTTAAACGCAGGTTTACATAATTTGTATTATAATTTTGAGCTAAAAATAGATAATTCTTCTCAACAAACCTGTAACTGTGGCGCATTAAGGTCTAAGTAGGCACAGCATTTCCTATTATCCCTGTTTTGACTAGCACAATATAGAATTGAAGATAGATAGCGAATGCTGCACTTCTTCTTCTTCACAAGATCGATCAACTTATATGGAAAACTTCTTTATTAAATTTAATTGAAATAGATTTATGAGAATTTTTTTATTAGCTAGATTGTTTTGTCTTACGGAATATATCATAGACAACATTATTTTGGTTTTGTTTCAAAATTAATTTATACAGAGCGTTCGAAAATGATAGTACATTTTGTTTTTGCCTTTTTCTGTTCTCATTCATCAAATTAATCTGATGTTTGAGGCCTTGGAAGTCTCGTGTTTTAATTTTTCCATTTTTTCGCAAAAAAATGACGGTTTTATGTCCTTTTTCCTTAAAATCACCAAATTTTCATCGTCCGGAAGTGATAGCTCACTTAATGTTTTGGCGTTATCATAATAGTGGGTCGTGTTCCTGAGCTGAGTCAGCACGAAAGAGCTCAAATAAAGACACTGTCAACCTCTCCCGGAAAGTTACGACAAGTTTTCTGCATCTACAAGACGAATATGGTACGAGGAAGAGTAGCGGACGTCCTAGCAAATTAAGTGGTCACGAAAAAATAGAGGATGTTATGAGTCTTAGAGATAGAGACTATAAGTTCATTATCTCGAAGTTAGGTCGTCTTCAGAAATAAGAACAAGTTCAGCCTAGATGGTCCTGATGGATGCCCCTCATACTGGAGAGATCTGTGCAAAGAACCTCGACACTTTGCAACTCGGAATGGAGGAAATCTGATGGTTTGGGACGTATTCAACTCTATGGAACTCGTTGAATCGGCGTTTGTGTCAACCAAGATGAGTATCACAGACTACCAGGATATCTTTGGAACCGTTAAATAACTCCAATCTGCCATTAGCAAAGCGTGGAGCGAAGTAGAAGATAGTGTCATCAAAAATTTAGTTAAAAGTATGTCTGGAAGGATTTTTCAGGTTATTAAGAGAAGTGGTTGTTGTACTGACCACTAGCTAATTGCTTTTTATATTGGCTATTACTATTATTGTACTATTAGCACACATTTTAATAAAGTGAGCTATCACTTCCGGACGGTGAAAATTTGGTGATTTCAAGGAAAAAGGACATAAAAACCGTCATTTTTTTGCGAAAAAATGGAAAAATTAAAACACGAGACTTCCAAGGCCTCAAACATCAGATCAATTTGACGATTGAGAACAGAAAAACGCAAAAACAAAATGTGCTATCATTTTCGAACGCTCTGTAAATTTAATACTTTATAATTGTTATCAATGTTTCGGGGCGTATTCGTGATGACTGAAACGATCAACACATGTTATACTCATCTTAATATATTAAGCAATGTTTTATTGTTATGGTGAAGAAAATAGGATATTAAAAAATATATATTGATAGTTAATTATGCTTCCTTATTATACCGATGAAGTGGAAAATTTATTCAGTTATATTCACCATTAAATTCCTTATATTGAAAGCACTATTTTCACTTGAACCATCTAGTGGAATTTGTATCTGATTAAAGATTCCAATTGTTTTGAAATCATTTATCTTAAAAGGGCTAAACGATTTTTTAATAATTCTAACTCCTTGAAAAGTGTACGGTAAGTTAATTATTTCGAAACTCCAAAGTTGTATATCTACATCTTAAGTAGCTTCCAATAATTGGTGTTCGTTAAGAGTACTTCTCCAATGAAATCTGTGCGATATTTTAATCACAATTTCTATGCTACAAAGTCTCCTTGCTAATGATTATTGTACTGATTGGATCTTATTTATAGACTCTTAGAATATTTCCCCCCTTCCACAGGGTCATAAAAGATTTTTCCAGTTTCAATATTGCACTTAGATTAACATAGACATAATTAGCTTAAGACATCAGTGATCTTCTTTTGCGTTGCTACATCGTTTATAACATTGTTAACGGGTGATATGAAAATGGTCGTAATTCCAACAAATGTCAATTGCTTTTCCGTTCTGCAGAGGTATATAGACAGTACAGATAAATTTCCTAGCAGTTATTTTAATGTTGAAACAACAATAATAAGAGCTTACCATATTTCTTGTCTTACTCTGGTCCGTCTCATAAGTACACATAAAATGACACTCCTCTGGTACATATAAATCACAACAAGCTTTGAATAGTTTGTTGGCAATCGATTTTGAAGTACAAGGCTGGTAATTGCGTTCTACTGTACCACATTTCGCCTAGAAGTATACGTGAATTAGCATACCATTAACATTCCAGATTTTCTTCCATATTTTGTGAAACCACTGATTGTAATCGCAGTGCATAATTATAGGAGGTGCTGATAAATTTGTCGGATGACCAACTCATTAAAAACTTAAGTACGATAGCATTTTACAATGTCAAATATTTTTAATGGCTGTCATTTTCTGCTTAGTGAATTATATCATATCAGCAAAAGTTGTATTATATCCTTGGTTTATTCTTAGTTATCTTTCATTTTCATGATTATTTTAATGATAACTAGTATTCTACTCTCTCAAGTAAAATGAAAACCATATTACGAAGCACACTTTTCTCTCACTTCAGCTACGGATATATGCCACTTAAGGTACCCTTACAAGAAACTATAGTGAAAAGGGTCAATTGTCTCTGAGATAACTATCGAAGATATGAAAATAGACCAAACTAGTTTAGCAGGAACAATTAAAATGTGGAATGGTCTCAATTAGATTAACATTTAAGACGTAATTTGTTGCTTAATCAATACTATTATTGTTTACTGTTTAAAAATTTGTTATATGGCTATTTTGTATTAAAAGCCAAAGAAATTTACAACTATACTGATTTGAAAACCACAACTATATTGGTCTGCAAATTATAGTTTCTACCACAGAAAATTAAAGAATGGAATCTGAAGTATGAAAACTGACTATTTCGTTTGATGGAGCCCGTCTTTTGTCAACATCAGTATTTCTGCTTGAGGTTATTCGCCTTTCAGGACAGTGTTTAGTAATCCACTTGGCACAGCTTCTCGTCATGCATTTTGGATCAATTTGAGTTACACAGCATGAACCTGAAGCTATCTTAACTTACAATTTCTTAATTAATAATTTTTACAATACAAATTACATCAAATGTAACATTTGTAACCAATAGCTTGTTTTCAGCTAAATACGGAATGAAATTATGCATGAAATAAACTTTAGGCAAACCAGTCATCAAAACTTGAAGACTATCACAACCTTATTACAGTAGGAAATTAATTATATATATTAAAACAATTATTTTACGTAGGTTATTTCATGACGTTTAAATAATTTCTAAGCATTTCAAAATATAGATCATAAAATTGTTGTTCATAAATTGTTAAGCTATTTTCAATGGATGTTGTTAAACTCCCCACATTGCATACTAATATAGGTCTCAAACTGATTTCTTTAAGTATACATCAGTAAGTTTATAGAAATGTTATTATTTAATAATTAACAATGTGAGCTATATAATGTATTCAGAACGGGTTTTATCACTGCTTTGCTTTCTCAAATTTAAAATGCTAAATGACGATTCCTTTCTTTGTCACTTTCTATATTTTTAGCCTTATAATAAATCAGTATGCTAATAGAATCAATACAAAATATGGAATATTAAGATTTGATTAAAATATGAAAATAATGGTACAAAGATAACAGCAATATGCCAGAAGAGTCATCTATTGCCATAATAACTACGGTGGGCTCATGTTGCACAGAAAAGCAATCGAGTGCTCTTAAAACGAGAGAGTGGTTTTGAAGAAAGTCTCAAAAACGTTCAGATTTTTCAGAGTGACATTGAATTTGCGATCTGCCACATATCACACTTAAAAAATGTTCTCTTTGCAGACAAATCTGTTTGCTACGATACCAAATAGCCATGAGTCGCTACTATAATTTAATGGATTTTTACCATTACAACTTATGGTAGCTGAAAGGAAACCTTCTTTATATTCTAAAAAATGGAAAATGTGATATGTGGCAGATCGCAAATTCAATGTCACTCTGAAAAATCTGAACGTTTTTGAGACTTTCTTCAAAACCACTCTCTCGTTTTAAGAGCACTCGATTGCTTTTCTGTGCAACATGAGCCCTTCGCTACGCGACCCCACCATGCATTTATAAAACATAACAGTTATTAACTTTGTTTAAAATTTAACTGAGCAGATAAATCATAGCTTATTAACTACTGCGGTCTTATATTTAATTCCAACAATTTAATCCTTACCTTTCGATATTTTTGGACAGTCCTTTCCACTTTCTCCTTCTACAAATATAGCTATGGTAAAATAAACTAGCAGTATTTGTTGAATCATTCCAAATCTGCCACCTGTAGGATGGAAAAAAAATGAAGGCGTAAAATATAATGATAACACTGGATTCTAATCAGAAAGTCTCCTCACTCAAGTGAAAATCAGTACCTGTTAAAATGAAATAGGAACAACTACATGAGCCAGTGGAAACCATATTTTGGTAGTTAGATAGGTATACATTATGGCTTTATTTTTGCAAAGGTTATGAATATTTAAAACAAGCCTTAGATTAAACCGTGTAAATTTTTAAGCATTAAATTACTTGAAGTTCATATAGTTACTGGATCTAAGACTTAGACTAGATAAATTATTTTAAACTTATTTGTCTAGCAGATATTTCCTTATGATTTTAAATTGCAGAAATTCGTCCTCGCATAACTTCACTATATTTTATTAAAATATTATTGTGTGAATATTCTACTATTAATAAGAGAAACACGACACAATCTCTTAAAAATACGAAAGTGGAAAGTCCCACTTCCATTCTACTGGTTTTTCTTTCAAACTTATATCGGAGGTGATCTTAATTTGGTTTAGTCGCTTTTGAATGTTAATTGCGCGCTAGATGGTATCACCTCTAATTCTATTTGTTAATCTATATGTCACTTGTATCCGATTTTGCATAATACTCGATATTAAACTGCATATTATTATAATTTATGTTGCCGATATTTCCCGTAAATGTAATTTAGTATTTTTCATGTATTAACCATTTACTGTTGATAAAATTGAGGTTCCAAAATTTTTTTGTTAAAAGTATGATGTCAATTGGTATCCTAGTTTACTAGCTTAAAATAGAGGTATTAATAAGCGTCAGAAAAGAGTAGAATTAGTATATGATTGAATGTTTGAAAGATTTCTAAGCTGGGCGAGAAGAAGCAAATATGTGCAGGATAGCTGCAGGTGAGTGTGCAATAAAGCGGGTGTACAAGAATAGTTAGCAAGAAGTGCAAAGGGCACGCCCGTAAGGCACTAAGGTGAACGTGAACTGTTGACAACGTGGTGAATATGCGTTATAGTGACCGCATGCAGAATAGAGATAATGTTGAAAAGTTGCGTTCGGACTGTAAACTAGGTGATAGACCGGGAGATAAATTAGGTGTGCGGGGATCTGGGTGATATTACATAGTGAAGCGAATGCGCCCCTTAATTACGCAAAGAAACAATGGAAAAGAAAAATGGGTCACGCGCTCTCAATCTGATGATGGCCTTCTCGTCCACTCTAATTAAACCGACACTTGTTAAATCACCCATACATAACTTAAACATGAACATGTTACATTTCGATATTACATTATACTTGACTCTGGCCTACTGCTTCACAAATTGCGACGAGTGTGCATCTTAGGATGCCATTAACTACTGAATAAACTGGACTATTCATTTGCTAGACTATCCTTCCACATGTTTCAATTTATGTATATCTCTGATACGCCATGATTCTTACAATAACTGCTAGCTATACAATTTGACTTATTTTCTTCCTTTCCATCAGTGCTTTCATCTTCGGAATTCTATCCGATTGCTCCTCATTGTTTTACTTTAGCGACATAATCTACGAACCAACCTTGGTGATTTCGCGTCTAGCGATAGTAGAGTTGTCCTCGTAATAATCTTATAATGAACTGTAACAGCGTATCCTTTGAAACTCTCTTGTTGAGATGTAGGCCCGGTTGCTGCATAATTATTTATCTTTCACCTAACAGTTTTTCTATTTTGATTAATGGCTTCTCCAGAATATATATTACTTTACGCAAATTTCATAAACTCATGTTTAAAACTTCATTGTTCTTACAATTCAACTAACTCTAGCTATTTAAAAGATAAAAGCCAATTTTAAAGAAGCTAAAACCAGTGTTTTAGAAAACATTAAAGTATTCGTAATAAATATTTTTGGAAATATGCTACATAAATTTTATATTGAATAGTAAAAGCACTTATGCATACATATTATACAAATACTCAAATATTTAATGGAGAAGTTCCATAAAACAGCAATTTTTAACAGTGCACAAGAGATCTGGAATTTTTTTTTGGTTCACAATTAAAAACCGACAATAATTAAAAGGATGAGATGTTACATAAAAAATGTAGATGACTTTTAAAATGCATTTAATATTACATATTTCTTGTAATTATATTTTATTTCTCAATATAAGAGCATTTTTATTCTGATGCCGTTAAACTAGATCATTTAAATACGAATAATATACATCAATACACTACAAATTAACACTATTTTCAATACTTAAAGATGATCCTAAACATGATTTATGAGACAATATCCTTACGAAAAAAAGTTTCCAGTATTTGAGCTACACTACTTAAGATGTATAACTATTACTACCTGCAGAAAAGTAATAGAAGTTTATTATGCAATTTTACGAAAAGATCTGTATATTGTAATCTGTTACCACGAAGAAGCGACAAGAACAGTTGTCGATATAGTAGGTTTTACTTTAAAACCACTTTCTGGCCACTTTTTAGTGGTTGGCACGTACTTTATTTTTAAAAAAGTGTCCGTCTTGCTTTATAAATAGCTGAAACTTGAATAGTTCGCAAGCAGCGGTTTTATTTCCTTTGCATGGTAGTATGTTTAAAGTTCATACGTCCGCATCATAAGACACAAAGAACAATACCAAATAGCTGCAGTAAGGTGAGTGGCGAGAGCTGTGTACAGGGCAGCAACAAGAGTAATCTACTGCTATTTCTTGCTCTCTTGCCATTATTCCTTCAGAGTGGGATTTTGCAAATCTAAGTACGAAGCTTGAATCAGCATTACATTTTCAATTTGCTGCATACTAAACTTTCCATTCTAGAACATTTTTCTCGTTCAAATAGATTTATTCTCATTTTCGTAGTGGTTAAAGTGAATTATCTGTAATAATGACTTATAACAATTAATTGATATAATAGCGGATGGATTTGACTCCTAAGGAAAAGTATCGATCTTATTCCGATCCGAACTTGGTTATACACTATATTTTGGGATTCTATTCATTTTCAATTTTATCATGCAGTTTTTTTAAACTGTAAACTTGACATACTGGTATTGTTACAATTAACTACTAACAGCTCATCGTTTCCCGCCGCCGACGATGGGAAGGGCCGTGTCCAGCAGCAGTGCAACGCTAGGACGACCCGCGGGAAGTAGGAGTAAGCCCCGATCTTCCCCAGATCCAAGAATCAAAAAATCTATCGAGGGTTAATTCGATAGGAACAGAAATAAACTTTGATCATAGTAAGTTATTTTAGCCGAGAAGCAATGCAATCACTGTCGTCGAAAATATCCACCAGCCACAGTTACGTACATCACGCCGGTTTTCAACTAAAACCAAATGCCATGCACATTCTCTCATTCATATCATCTAAAATCGCGCAGTTCACACATCGGCCGTGCCGAGAGAATGACTAGTTAAGAGTGAAACTCAAAAATCACACACACACACACATCTAAAACTAAAGCTAATGAAATTACGGGAAAATGTAATGTAGAAACGAAAACAATATTACAAACTAAAAAAAAAACTAAAGTCAAAATAAAAACCCTATCATAAACGCTATAACTGAACCATCAGTGTAAACTCGAAGCTCTCTAACCACTTAACCAATCACATGGGAGATTTTAGCTACATTTATTTGATAAAAAATGAACTCATAGATGAAAGATTCGAGATGGACAGTCTTTGTTTTAACAAGAAAAATGTATGAGAATGGAAGGCTTAGTATGTGGCAGATCGCAAATTCAATGTCACTCTCTCTTTAGACTTGCAAAAACTCTGAAAGAAGTTGTGGTGAGAGAGCAAAAAAGAGCACTCGATTGCTTTTCTGTGCAACATGAGCCCACCGTAGTTATTATGCCAATAGATGGCTCTTCTGGCATATTGCTGTTATTTTTGTACCATTATTTTCATATTTTAATCAACTCTTAATATCTCATCAATAATTATTACTTAGCGGCAAAAATTTGCTCGACTACCCTCGATCGCTCTGGATTGCTACCGTGTACAATATTCAGCTCTCGTCATGCTGCCCTACTGTATATGATTTTCAGTTGAGAAATAAAGCTTAAATGTTATATTTGATAAAAATCCACGCATCTTAAAGTCTATACGCGTTTGAAATACTTTCACTAAACATTCCTGACTATTATTACCATAACTATTGTTATTATATTATTTGGATGTTATCACCAACATTATTACATGTTTATATATACATATTCGATAATTCACATCTCATAGTTATATTAGAGATGATAACTTTGAAAGTTCACACTACATTTGGAACCAGAATGTTCTTATCAGGAGTGATTCAGGGTAACAGTGGAAGCTATATGAAGTGACTTTTATGGATTATAGCGAGTATGATCCTCTAGTGTTTATGTTGACCGCTCTCCAGGGACCACTGCGTCCATATTAGCATTATCCTAATTGTGTTACAAAATTGGTTCTTCTGCTTTATTCGGCTGAATGTGCTCGTTGTGGTGTCTAGGAATACATTTGAGTAATAATCTGAATTCATGGCTATGACAATATAAATAGTAACTATAGTGTGCAAAGCTTGATAATATTTTGCTTTAAAGCAGCTGTAACAAATTCATTTACAAGTCGAAAATAGGCATATTCTTCTTAAAGATATCTCTGAAACTCATATGATATATGGGCATTATTTGCAGAGTTCAGAATACAAACGTGCCTATATTCATATTCGGAAAATTGTCTCTTGCCCCCGCGTCGTCTTCAGAACAAGGCTGAGATTTATGGCTGTCGCCCTTTGCGCATCTTTGTCGAATAAAACTTATTATCGATCAAATATGAAAGTGGCACTAGCTGAACGACGACTCCCTCGGGAATGATACCTGCACAAATGATGTTGACGTAGTACAACTGTATTATTTCATATTTTTTCACGCCAAGATTTTAGGTGTTTTTGCGTTATTTGTATATTTAGTGAGGCAAGCATGAATAATGTGCGTTAGCTCCTTGATCCCGTAAAGCTCTCGGTTATTTTTATTGATAGCTGTTTCCAATTTTACCATTACTATTATTGGTTGATTATATTTTCTTCACTGAAAACTGTCATGTACAGTATATAATTTGCAATTTTCTGTTCGACAATTGGAAATCTTGTAATATAAATGTTATTATAGCTCTCAATATCTACAAAAGTTTTAACGTATAAACAAGGGTGTGAAGAAGGACGTTATACTCAAAACCATTATTTATTGTACAGCTTTATATTACACATTCTTGAATAAAAACTGACTTTAGAAAATCCTGGTGATCCGATTTTAGCGTGTGAAAGGATATTTCCGAAGAAGTTGATCGCATTAGGTAGGGGAGTGAAGCTCTTCGCTCTTTTTGCCATTGGATATAGTGTTATTCTGTTTCCAATTATGTAGCTTCATTTTTAACTGAAACTACACTTTTATCACTTAAAGAATAAGCTGTATAAGAATCACAGTTAGCATAATAATTTGTTGTATAAGTGAATGTCAAGATTTCTGTTTGATATTTCTAAAGGTTCTAAAGTTGGTCTATTTATTTTGATAAACTTATTAAAAGAAGCTGAATGCTACATAAAATCTATCTTCTCACAATATCCGACCATAATTAAAAAATGTTATTACAGATCTTGACGAATACATGAAATTATTTGTAACTATAGTACAGAATTTTTGACTACGCGGAAATCTGAGACTGCTCTTCATCTAATTGTCGACATTAGACCCTCCCATGCGAAATCAATGGCCCGTCGCTTCTTTCGTGCTCCAACTAGAACGCTAATTGGGTCCACTTGTCGACCACACGTGGGCTAATTTATCATCCACCTGTAGCATCTTACTTGCTACATATATCAGTCATTTTATCAATTATTAATGTATTCACGAACTGAAGCAACCATTTGTAATCTCCCTTGTATTTTACAAACTTCAGACAACTACGGTACCGAATAAGACTAGAATGAGAGATGTGTTGAATATATAGTATTACATGACTATATTATTTAGCATTACATTCTATAGCTTCTAGAATTTTTATAGGCATCTATATGACATCAATGTATATTGATGTATTTGGAGATCATAGTGCATAAATGTCTGCAAATTGTCATCTCGTATAACTAAAGATTGTGGAGAATGTAATATAGGAGAGGGAGACTGGAGAAATGTCGCTACGTGAAGATGTAACATTTCGAACTCGTTCTATTAGAGACCTTCAAGATTGTACCTGTTGTGGATCGCCTACTTCATAATGTATGGCTGTAGACCCCGCCCATCAGCCTAAGCTAATAACATGGTTGTGCGTCTATGTTAATCTATTTAGAACCCCTACCAACTGCTCGGTCGCCGACTACAGTAATCTGGACCTTCGATACAGTGCTCTCAACGTACACTATAGTGGCGATAAAGGTTTGAGCTCTTTATATTCATTATTGATATAGGCATATACCATTCATATAGCATTTCCACTGCATTTCTGAAATTCTGTATCAATGTATTAAATTTGCTATACAAATACCATTTACAGTCATTCAAAGTTAATAAAACAAGCTTAAATAATTCTGCAAGTAATTATTTTGAACAATACCTGTCAATGTCATTTACGTTATTAGACTACGTAACTTTTAATCATGTGGATAGTGGGTGTTTACGCATTGAAAGGGTTGACTTTCATTATCTAGGCATTTATACATCTCAAACCTTAATTAAAATCTCTTATTTTTCGCCAACAAAATACTTTTATATTATATCATGAATATAAACCAGGTAGTTTATCGTTCAGATTATTTTAGTCCACTTCGAGCCTCTATGGGTTCAACGGCAGCGTCGGCTACGTTCCATGCGTATGGACAGTTGATCCGAACGCCTTCTATTCATCCTCTTATAAGAAGTCCAAGTATCCATCCCAATCTTAGTGAGAAAAGGAGCAACAGAGAGAAGGAGGATGGAGGTGAGTAGTTGATGTAGTATATTCAAAGACATGCAACCTTGATTGCAATGCATTGTGAATATTATGCGTAATTTATTTTGTTATTTTAATTATTTGGCAATTACAATAATATCTGCGCTTTGTTATGACTTATCATATTTTCTTGGTTTATTTTTTAAAGGTAATAGAAATAGTACGCACCCATTTTCTTTTTGTTCTGATTAATTCTTAAAAAGTGCATAACGGCATTTTGACGCGGACAATTCATCTAGCCTTGTAAATCTTCAAAATGTACAATTCTTCATATTGCTGAATTCGATATAGTTTTATTAATTATATATATATATATTACCTCGTCATTTAAGACTATCCGGACACACATAATTTTTTGTGACAAAAAGATGTATTTTCGTTTTAACATATTAGAGGAGAATGTCAAACATG
Source organism: Heterorhabditis indica (assembly GCA_020740425.3). Lineage (NCBI taxonomy): Eukaryota > Metazoa > Nematoda > Chromadorea > Rhabditida > Heterorhabditidae > Heterorhabditis > Heterorhabditis indica. The sequence goes on along the minus strand of JAJAVP010000275.1, from coordinate 20,209 downwards.
TACTTGTAACTCATATCTTATATAATTGCATTTATTTCTCTTATAGGAAGTTCCATTCTCATTCTTAAATATATATATATTCAAAGTAGTTTTTTCTAATGCTTGAGTAGATATGAAGGTTTTGCTCATCTTTTCTAAAATTTCTATAACGAAATGAAATATGAAAATGTTTTTTTCCTAACGTGCTTTATCGCTATAAACATAACAGCAGCTATTGATTTTTACGATATAAACGACTTTTTTTTTAAAATTTCGTAATTTGAAGTGAAAATATATTATGATCTTTATTTTGTGATTAGTATAATTGTAGATGATTGTTAAGGCAGTTCTTCTCACTTCACCCGATAACGCAATTTCAATTCTTCGTTCTTTTACGAATTAGCAGAAGACGCATCAGTTCCGCCAATTTCAGGCACTAGCCGCTCAAAACAATGCAGTATGAGGAAGAAATATCACTATTCATGCTGTTAGGGGCACAAATATAATTGGCTATACTCTCAGGAACTATCTGAAAAGAGTTTTGTATCCACCAAATACCTTATAGTTTGCAAAAATTTCTGTAAATTGTTCACGGCCTCATTGGTAGGATTGCGATGCGCAAATTTATTATCGCAACCAGATGCCTCTCGAATGCCGAAGGATAAACGGAAGAATACCATTATGCTTAATTAGAAAGCACTTGTTTATTGCAAAAATTATCAAACATTAATATCTAAGACAATCTCGTTTTTCTTTATATCGTTGAAATTGCTAGTCACAGAGAAAAGGTATCAGTAGATTATAATAGCAAAATAATATCCACTAGGGACATTTTATGTTTATATCTTGCTATGTAGGTTGACAATTTTTTGACATAAATTCTGCGGATTATTAGCTTTTGTCTCCACTAGCATTTTCTCAGCCACTAAGCCCTATGACCAAAGATCTACTAAGAATCTACTTTTAGTTTACTTAATTGAAATAAAGTACATAAACACTTTCGTATGACCATTCACTAAAATACTGAGTAAAATGACTAAACTTATAATAAGCAATTAATTCATAACCTCAACTACCACCACTCTTTATATATAATATGGAATGGTGCCAATAGCCATATTTAAAACTTTAATTTTCTAATTTCCAAACTTTTCATGTAGGAAACTTGCCTAATGCTACGTGTTAAGAGCTGAGAGATCTACTTCTTCATATAGATCTCCACAGAAAACCCTCATTTTTGCCTATAGTTAACATAAAATAAACAAATGTTTTGAGATGCATCTATGATTCTGCAAATATGGCACGTATTTTCAAATAATTCAAATAAAGTTATATGATCTTTCATTCTTATCAACAGCAATATAATATAAATTTTCACATTAAAAGTATTATTAATTAGTGTGGTTTTCGATTGGTATATTCAAGTCCGGACTAGCGTGCATATCTATAACTATGAGAAACGGTAACTTTATTAGAATCATCTATTTTAAATGCTAAGGTATATGTTTAAAATGGAGTTAGAATCGAGTGAATAGTCCCATTTATTGTTACTCCTATTAAATGAACTCCGTGTGTATGGAAGTAACACTTCCTGATTAGTTACGTTAATTGGGGATGTGACTTGTTGTGACATGTAATGGGATTTGAAACGTTGCTGTCTTGACCGCTCCGCCCGCATCAATAAAAACTCAAAAACGTCCCCACAATGGCGGCCGCTAGCTAAAAAGTGCGTAAATCTAAGTGATGCGACCTCTGAGGGGTCACCCAGGGACAACCTCATCGTAGTTCGATGAACAGCTGTACACATCCTGACATTAATGAGTCTGGAGAGTGATCTAGAACAGCAATAGATTTCCTAAACTCCTGCTATTCTCAAATTAGTAGAACAGCTCTCTCATCCATTGCTTACTTAGTAATATAAATGGTAAGGGTGGTCACCTAGTTTCCTCGATCTGACAGTTATTGCTCCTATTATGAAAAATCGGAGGAAACGACATATCTCCGCAAATATATCTGTTTCGGAAACGATCGTGTCTTGAAGACGAAGTACCACATGAATCTAGGACAGGAAAGAAAATAGTATTTAGACAGAAAAGTGAAAAAAAAACATTGCAAGAAATATGTAAAAGTTTCATATTATGAACCGACTATAATTATTTTTTTCTTATTTTCTCATTCATCTGTGCTTTTTCTTGATATGTAGGTTTTTATTGCAGCTTGTCCTTCAAAATGTCTCACTAAGTTGCAATCATCTTTTACGCTCACTATATTTATAGTTAGTAATTTTTTATTGAGAAAGTACATATCCATAACTGATAAGAGTTTGCTAAATGAGAGTGGCTTGTGAGACTTTATAATAGGAAAAAAACTTCTGAATGAGCCAATGGGTAAAGTTATGCTTCTCCATTTATTTCATATCTCAAATGAATCAATAATTAGTAGCTATGTTTACAATTTTTTAATGCTTAGCACAAATTTTAAAAAAATTGCTTGTTAATATCACTAGAGAATCTTATTTTTCGTATTTATTTTACCACTAATAATTAACAATGGACAATGTCAATATGATTTCTTTATTTATTAAGATGTGATTAATCAGATATTTATGCCCTTCTTCTAGGGCTTAAAATTATACGGATGCTGGCTAACGTTAAATTTGTGCGGCGATTCAAGGGCAGGGCATATGGGAGGAATAAAAGGGGAAGTAAACATCGTCGGTGGACTGTTGCAGGATATGCAAATTATAATGGGGGAGACACCTCCAAATTCAAGCATCGCTAAACAGTGTGACAGGCTTGATTTTCCTGCCTTTGAACATAATACTGCTTTATTTCGCTAATTCCATTGGTTTTTATGAACTATATTAGGGATTCCTTGATCTCCAGTCTATTATAAGAATATTATGCCTCAGGGCTTAATGTTTTCTGTATAATAATAGTGTAAGTTTTTTTACCATGATTCCTATTTTTCCTACTAGTTTCTAACTAGTATTTTTCTTTGTTCAAATTTGACCCAATACAAGACATTACTGCGCGCAGTCATGATTTTTACAATTTTTGTCTTCTGAATAAATAGATAAATATGCAATCCCATTGTGAAATAGTAGATGTAGATGTACTTTTCTCATACACTTCATTTGATTCAAACATAGAATCAGTCCTCCTAAAATGTTAATAGAATTTAGACTTTCAGATAAACAAATCAACACCGCAACTTCAAGCATACACTGATCGTATTTATACTTATTTAGTAAGCCTATGAGAGTAATTTAACCCTTTTAATATGCTATATAACAAAATATATAAATGGAATGTGTAAAATTGAGTGCATAAGAATAAATAAACTCCATCTAAGGTCGAAGAATGTTTTATGCAGTCTTGGCTTATTCAGTTAAAGCCAAGATAAGAGCGAAATAAATCAAGCGCGGCGTTAAGTCAACAAGTATGTAACAGAAGTATTTACAGAAGTTGTCCAAAATAATTAAAAATTCCGTGTTATCAGGTATTAAGCAGTAATAATATCATTTATGATCGACTTTAAACCGGTAAACATTTACCGATAACTTTTGGTACAGTATGACTCTAGATAAAATTATGGCATAATCATTTCATCTAGTGGAGACATTTGATTTACTGCATCCAAGGAATCAAAATATTTTGCGTACTCTAAATGATTACCTAGTCAGACGTCAGAATAATTACTAGTAGTTGAATAATAAAATAGGAGAAAAGGATGGGTAGTATTCAGGAAATGGAACTATGAGAAAAAGCTTTTTGTCTGCAACCTGCAGTGAAGTATACCACCTAATATCTACAGAGAAGAGGGGTGAATAACCGAAAAAATTAATTCTATAATAAGTAACTAGACTAAGCCTAAGCCTAAATCTATATTGTTATAATGAATTAATAAAAGTTATCATTTCAAGATTTAGATAATCTTGACCGACGTAAATATTTCGCTCGTTTATTCTGCTTGATCATTAATGTTTAAAATTTTTTAAATTCTAATAAACTCGCAGCTTTAGATATCTGAAAAAATTGACCATTTGGATATATATATAGTGGAAGATATATTCTAGTTCATAATGTTAACCAATATTTGAAGACCTGCAGACCTGTCAGTTACTTCAAACTGCTGGTTAAAAATTTGTCCATGTTATGCGCCAATTGTTCCGACCTTTTATATTTTTTAGATATTGAAAAACGAAATTAGTATAAACAAATTTATTATCCGTTGACACTTATTTCTCAGATTTTTACAAGCCATCTGACGATTGTTTCACCGCTATTGAATAACTTAACAGTATTTAATGTTTCAAAAATGTGACTTCTGGTTGTAGAATTTCAGAAATTAAAAAATTATTTCAAAATATGTGTCTGAGTATATTAAGTTAAGAGAGATAGTTAGATAAAGCCAATACACTTCAGTGCTCACGAAGCACATAATCACAGTTCTTCGTGTCTTTACAAAGCTGTTCTTCGGTGGTCGTTTTGGGAGGCCCAAGAAATAATAGCGCATGCGGCGTGTAACAGCCAAATAACACGATCGGCGTTCATACAATTTGGTTATGTTTTCCAAGATAACACCATTTTTCTGGAAATGCCATCTCCATATTCTTTTGTTGTAAACACTCTAAACAATAAATTATTTCTTACTAAAATAAAACTGGGAGAAATTAATTTAAGAAACCACCCGTTCTATTCATAAAAACATCTTTTGGAAAAAAAAGTGTATTGAAATGTTTTTTTCCCAAAATCACCTATATTTGACCTTATTAAATAAGAGATGATAACTTAATGACTAAAGTTTGTATTTTTCTTGTCTATGGAATCACTAACCAATAAACGAAATGAAATGGGATCAAATTGGCTATTACGGGGTAAACAACCATACGCCTTATCACAGGTGTCACCGGAAAATCCACTATGATTTATGCTCCCTTAGGAGCAAGAGCTTTGAAACATGCTCTCACACTATGTTTTAAAACTTTGATCTCTTGTTTTTGAGATAAATTATAAAGTTCGCTTTAGTGCTGTCTGGCTAATGTGGAGAATGTCGCGATGTCTTCTGGTTCTAGTGATCTTACAATAATTTCAACGTTTTTCGCAGCACACTTTAAAATAAAGAAATATTTAGTGGCTTCATATAATAGTCAGCTAACTTTTGATGCTAATTTTAATTCCGCTGTGTATTTCCTGGTGTAGACTGCGTTACAAATTCATGTGCTTGTATTACTGCGCTGTTCATCGGCTATGTATGAAGAGTACGTACAATATCACAAACAACTCACTTCCTGACGTCGCCCGGCATCTTATGCCGTTTAGGCTTAGGCTTGCTCGGTATAAATTTGTGTCCAAAAGATTATACTATTGCTTCTAATTATAGGAGATCATCTTTATTAAATTGCTTCACTTCTCTGTTAAATATTTAAGGGTTTTTCTTGTTTAAAAAGTACTATTTTCTATAATAGTGGACTTCAAAATATCCTAAGAAAAGGCTATTTAAAATAGTTTTAAAAAATTAATGATTTATATCGGAGACTATTATGCTTTCTTTAGCAAAACCCTTGTTAAATGGATGTTTGCTCAAGGTATTCTATGGGATATTTGCGATGAATTTAATAGAGCTGTTTGGATGGAATTCCTAAAACTGTTTTCCGTACTCACGAAAAACAGTTTTTAAAGCTAATTTGCTAGAATATGCAATGAGTCCACTCTTGCTGAATAAATTAGCTCTTCTTGAAATACATTATATATAACTATGTTACTGATCTATCCCAATTCTTATTTTATCCATTTCTATGGTCTCTAGAATAATCCACATTGGATTGTCACCCCGTCTTGGCCCATTATCAATCATCTCTCGCTATCATTCTACTGCTATTACTCCCATCAGTAACCAAAAGAGACACGCCGCCATCTGCTTATTCGACATCTTTTAAATTTTATTTGAAATATAGTAGGAGAAATAGTAAATCAATACAATCTTTGGCGTTTTCGCCAATTAATCTAACTTAATACATATGTATAGTGCTCATATTTATATAATATATACATTTGTTAACTTCGTTTTTAATGACCGGATTAATATTAGGGTTGTCTATCATCATCACTGCTACGCACAAATGCATATGGAACGTAGGCAAAAAACGACTGACTGTACGAGTCTTTACAGTTTACAAAAAATAGCTGTTCAAAAGTGTCTCCTAGAACCTGAAAATCTAGTTTCACAACCGTATTCTCCTCATTAGAATATGTTAGTCACATTTATCAATTTTCAAGTTTTCACACATACTCTATACAAATTATCTTGAATTTCGATTACTCTGATAGCAAGTGTGTTTTTTATCTGTGACTCTAGTAAATATTCATAAATTTTAAGCTTTTATTATTTGTCGTCTGCAAATTCAAACAGTTGAGTCTACTTTGTATCTCTGTGATTACTGGGAGTTTGCTCCTTTATTTCTCCATTATTTTCCTACAAACGACAATGACAGTTAATGAAGTTAATATGGTTGAAAAACTAAAGATTTAAGATTTAAGAAACGCTGCTGAACGCAGTTTTTGCCGCGATTTAAGAAAGTAGTTAAACTTTTAAAATTGGTCCTTTTTTGCCCACGCGGTAGATACAGAGTGATCACGCCATCACCCTTATACATTGCAAATGATAGCACTTGTGACATTCGAAGACAGAAGATAGCACTCAAGTACGCTCATGCTCACAACGATTTTCAAAGTGTGAAGTTTGCTATTTTGAAAATACATTTGCAACCGGCGTCAATAAAAATCATAGTCTCCTTTTTTAAAATTAAAATAGTGTTCTTCTTCTCTGTTGATATAAAATAGTCACCATAATCGGCAGCTATTAAATATCTTTTGGGTATTTCATCTCAAAGTTATTCGGGAAACATATTTTCATTCCTTGTTTAGTTGTCTCGCATGAGTTTCAACTTTAACTATCTAAATACTGGAATATTTGTTAGTTGTAGGCCGAATTTCGCTCAAAAAAAGTGAATAAACTTATTTTTGAGAAGAAAACCTTTACTTAAAAGAAAAGTTACGTCGATGTGTATCACGTTAGAAATTTTACGCCGGTTGCAAATGTATTTTCAAAATAGCAAACTTCACACTTTGAAAGTCGTTATGAGCATGAGCGTACTTGAGTACTATCTTCTGTCCTCGAATGTCACAATTTTATATTTATACTAGCCAGTAAAATGTAAAAAGAAAATAGCGAAAAATACTTGCAGAAATGGTGGAAAATTTAGCATTTATTGCAGTTCTCCTACAATCTTCTCTCGCCTAAGAATACTATAATTGTAAAAACTGAAATAAAATTCTTATATTGCACCATTGTATGCTTTTTAAAGTAGTAACATGAAAATGCTTTCCACTAAAATGTCAGCTACACGCTTCTTAAATAATATGCACAGTTTGAGTCTTTTCTGCAATAGTAAGAAAGCTAATTTAATTGTTCTCTTAAAATAAACAGATGGCTAAGTGTCACTTGTTGTTTAAAAGTCATTATTCTACACAAATGAGAGGGACGAACTGAAACAATACTGGAATTCCATATTATGTTAGGTGTAAAACGCTAAGTAAATGATATTTATAAAAATAGCGAATTCTAAAACGAGGGATGCTTGGTTTCAGTCGTTAACACATCCTTTTTATGAAATTAAAAGAGCTATCAATTATGGATTGCATATTTTCATTATCTAAGCATATTATTTTATTATTTTATAAAATAGGATTGAACTTAACTTCGTTTATGGACTACTTTTAGCAAAGTCTATCAGGTGGCTGTCACATAAGTTTCACGATCAGAAAATTCCCACTGACAAAGGTCAATGGTTGACTTAGTTGCATAATGTCAAATTCAGCCCAATGCTGTTTCCGAAATGCTTAGTGGTGCATGTTTTGAAAACATCGATCAGAATTTTCTTCTTGCAGTATTTCTCATCAATTTTGAGTTCTTTCTCTACACCATCGACAGATTTCATAAATTCCATCTTAAGCTCATTGATTTGTGGAAATGATTTGCTTATATATCTGCACAGATTTCTCGTATCTATTACATCTAGCACTAAAATTTGCCAATCGTATTGTCGATTGTGCGTTTACTCCAGTATGATCAACATCTTCTCAATGATCATCAGGAAGAATCCAACAGCATCTCAATCGAAGTAAGGAATATCTATTTTTCTGTCTTTCCAAAACCCGGTAGAAGAAGACTTATTTAAAAAGAAGCTATAATAAGATTAACTGTCTAATCAGTGCTCTACAGTTTTATTATTTAAAAGTTATTTAAATTTTTGGACGTCATTCCCAAAGTTGAAAATATCACGCTACAAAATTGAATATTACCATTGAAAAGATAATCGAAACTTTATACGAAAATTGTATCCGCTCCATGAAAGTGCAGTTTTCCATCTAATTTGTGACAAATCTAGCATGGATTCGGTGTCCAGTCCCACATGTCAGTTACCAAACGCGGTTCTCTTTCTTTCGACATCTATTTTGTTTTTTTCCAAATACAGTTTCCACTCGATTTATTTTCCCGATCCGGCCCCTTCAAGAGCGGCCCCTTTTCTAAGTTAACAGTCAGTTCGATGGGAACAATTCGTGGCACAGCTTTTATAACTTTGTACTGGACAAGAAGTGCGAAAGCTACCTAAAGGTAGCGGAGAAGAGCCGAAAAGCGATTTTAGGTGGCTACTAGTGGATGTCGAGCTCATAAAACTACACAGAAAGCGAAAATATCCACTCTTAACTCTAACAGCGAAAAACCACAAGATTAGAAATTGGCGACTTTGGTGACATAAAACAGCTTTTGGAGAAATTGTACAGTGGTGTGATGTCGCGAGCAGCACGAAGTGTGTATGATAACAATCCAGTGTTTCCTTGCTCTCTCATTATAACTTCCTACAAAGTGGGAATTTTGTAAATCTAAAAGAAAAGCGAGATCCAGCCTTGAATTTCCAGTCTACCACTAAACTTTCCAATTTCCAGATAGAAAGTTTTCAAAAAATATTTTCGCTATTTTTGGATTTGCAAAATTCCCACTTTGTAGGAAGCTATGGACGGGAGAGAACAAAATAACGCTTGATTACTGTCTTGTGCAGTGTGATTCTATCGCTACATGACCTTACTGTATGTAGACAGGGAACAATTGCGTCCATTTTTAATGTAATTTATGATATCTTTTCTGGATTACTACTATTTATGGACTCAAAATGTTGCGCTAAGTTCATCCACCAGTTCTTCGTATATTTTCATTATAAGAAAAGCGAGTACTGAATGAGAAATCATAACTCCCATTAATATCCTAAATTGACAATTAGAAGCTGGTGAATACATTTTTGACGCTTTGGTTCCTAAAATATATTTAATCTGTTAATTACCATTTCGTTTCACTGATACCTTCAGATAACTTGTTAATGTTATTCAATATTATTGACCTAATGTCCTATTAGTAACGAGTAAACTATTGCAAATGTTTATAGCCTAATAATATAATTTTCATTCTTGTTATATTTTGCAACGAATTATTTCATTTTGAGGTCTCCTTTACTTAAAATTCTATAAGGATTATATCAAGATTTATATGATGCGTTTCAGAAAATAAATAAACAGCTATGAAACACGGACAATAAAGATATATTCTCTTTCATAATATTCTACCTCGAAAACTCATTTACAAAATTGATAGACCGAAGATTACTTGACGTCACTGTGGAAACGGATTAAATGCTGATCTCCTAATGATATTTCTTATATTCCGCCTGCTATTGATTAATACGACACGCATCAAAAATCAGTAGATGTTATGTTCGCTGAATGGGCCAAGAATACGCGTAATCGTCTTCCCGTACGCGCTCCGGTGAACGTTGCACTTCTTCCGTTATTTACTCGGCATCCAAACTATAGTAAGTCACAAATAAATCTAGAAATTTATATACTTGAATTTTTCAAATTTTAGTGGCCTTAGATGGCCATAGTATTACAATAAATATCATAGGTATTTATAACAAAGTAGGAGTACTATCTCCTTGTTTTATTAATGTGAAGAATATTCAAAATAAGGGCTGATTTAGACATGTTGCATATAAACACAGAAATCCCGTCTTAGTACACCAAAACAGTCCTGAAATTTGTAGTTTTCCTCAGCTCTTCCATATCAAAGCTGCGAAATAGTACATTCCTCAGATTAGTGCATGTCAAGATTTTCAAAGACAAAACAGCGCACAACTTTCCCACGGAGTATGTGTAGTAAAGCACAACAGACAGAGATTGCAAATAAGCACAGAAATAATCACTCGATACTGATGCTCGTCATTTTTTGTTCTTGTAATAATTAGCATCATTCGGAAAATTGAAATAATCCTAATCTTATTCTATCAAAAGATTATTTACGCTTAAAAAAAACCAAATAAATGACGAGTTGCTTTAAAATACTCCTATTATTTATTATTATCTTAATTTATCTAGGATTTTATTAGTTGTAATATTGCTAGGATATTCTATATATGCATACGTTTAAAATGCATTGCTACATAACGTGAAAGTTTAGACAATGGGACAACTTCAACATTGTCGTGATTGTCTATTTATTAATGGAAACGGAAGACTTGTCATGCATCCAATTACTCTTCTGGCACCTGTGTCTGCTCCTCCTCGGCCACCCAGTATCTCACTGTCGTCTGTCTGGGTGTAACGTGAAGGTGCTCAGTCGATGGGATCCACCGCTGCTGCCTACACTTTTCGGAGGCTCACACTCCATAGCGTCTATGGTCCGAGCTTTCCTCGAAGGAAGTCCAGTAGCACTGCTGGTGTCAATCTTCTCACTAGGCCATCTATTACATCTACATCTGAAACACCTCTTCTACCATTATATTACTATAGAAAACCACCATCACGGCCACCTAGTAGACCTCCAAGTAGGCCTCCAAGTACACCAAATAGACTATCCAGGCATAATACTGCGAGATCTGATGTGGGTGAGTGAATCAATAGTCATTGGTTGCTGAAAACACGCCTCGCAATATTATTGAATGCAAAATGTATATTATTTTATTTTATAGAAAAAAAATAAGCACATTTATAAACTAGCTTTTCACATTTAGTTTGGTGATATTACGCAATAAATTTTATGAATGCTTATTCAATTTATATTCATTTCTATGCCTTTCTAGCTTTTCTCTAGAATGTACCCTTCGATTTAGGTGAAGAAAAGATAAAATGCGAACAAAATTAAAATATCTAAATTTGGATGAAAACTAGAAGTTTTATGAGATTGAGATTCAAATTGCTGTGATCATCCATTTCGGTACAATTACTATTATAATGTAGAGGAAAAGCTATAGAGTAAAGATAAATTATTAACACCTATTGTTGATTGTCTACTATCTTCCTATGAACATTTATACTAAAAAATTGATTAAAGATCAAGTGAATTATGGGGTTTATGTGGTAGAACACATTTATGACTCTGTTTGAAGCATTTTGATCGTAGTAAGTATCAGACAGGCGCTATGGTGATGCTTTGAGTGACAGATTGCATCAGTTCGTGTGGACATTTGAGTGCACACATCATAACAGTTTCTCTCCTATTTCACTTAATTATATCATCACTTCATAATAGGCATCACTTACTGACTACTTTTCCTTTTTAGCTTTATCCTTCCAATGAGTTTTTATTTTTGGTCCTATTTCGCTTCTGGCTCTATTGAGGCTTGAGATCGGTCTTACACTAGTCCATAAGGGAGAAGTGAGTGAGTTGCTCGCGTATTTGTGGTGTTATATTCTGCGATATGCAACTACTAACCAGAGTTTACTGTATGGAAATTGAAGTAACAGTTATGGATATTTTTTCACAGATTAATACTATTTCACTAGAGGTTAAACGATAAGTGTATATTTTTGTAGCTAATCTAAGAGATTGAATTGTGGACTGATTTTTTAATCGCAAATAAAATTTCTTCGAACGGCATGGTAGTGATAGTCTTTGATTGTGGCGTACTATCCACAAATTAAATCTTAGTTGAACAGATTTTGGCATATTTCCGTTGATATTAATGTAGCTGCGTTAAAGAATGAGCGGTTTTAAATGCTGGGTAATTAAGAAATGAGGGAATTTGGAAGACTTTGAAACTATATGCTATCTTCTAGCTCTAACTCTTGTTGGAAGTTCGAAGTGCATTTATCTTGCTTATTTGCCTCTTTCTGATGAAAGTGCGCTCTATAGGAGGATCTCAAGTTTCTTAGTAGGAAACCGACCAATCTCGTTTAAGCCAACTATTTTCCCACTGGTATCACCTCGTGAAACGTAGCTGGTTAATCTCCAGTAAGCCCATATAATTCGACTTGCATTTTGTGATTTACACTGTATTTATTTCACCTAAGAGTATTTTATTTTAATTGATATGGGATCGCTTGGTGTTGGCCGCATATTTCAAGTCATTAAGAAACCTAGACTTGCTTTAAGTGATCTGGCTTTTGTATCATCTCTTCCTGAAAGTTACTTACCGGAACTCGTAAGAGGTAACGAGAGCATAATCAGTATGTCTAACTGTTGATAGAAATTTTCTATATTGTTTAATTTTTACGGTTTTTCTTTGTAATTACAATAAGGACATTCACTCCTTCTATAATTAGAAAGTATTCATAGCTATTTAGTTTTAAATATATATGGACATATTTCAATAAATTAGCAACTTGTTGCGAGAAACCATCACTAATCAATACAGTAGCGCTCAAAAGTCTGTAGACGATCAGGTTTTCATTTGTAACTCAAATTGCCAATTTAATTGAAATCTTGGTAAATCTTAGCATCTAATATGAGTTTTATAACTGCAGCTGTTTTCACGGTTTCAAAATTTGCACTACATTTTAGACCAAGTTATTGCCAATTTTTCTGTGCATTCAAAAGTTAATGAATGGAATTTTCCATTGTTGCTATTTACAATTTTATGTTATATTTAGTAATGAATTTCTATTTTTACTATATCTTACCTATAAGCATTTACGAAACGATTAGTGAAAGAAATCTTAGCTGTAGCTTGAATTATATGCAAAAACATGATCATCCACAAACTTTTGAATATATCAAGGTAATGACGAGTGGTAAACAATGATGGTTGAGTTAAAAGCATATTTGCAAATAATTTTTAGAAACATTATTTTCTTTTATAGTCCAAATAAGAAAGTTGTAGACAAAGAAATATTAACCCGAATTTTTAAAATCGCATATTTATATTATCCTTGCTTGGTTTAGAGAATATAGGCCGAGTGAAGTGGGATGAGTACCGACGGGAAGGTGCAGAGGAGAACACAGAAGAAGAACCGGCACTTAAATTACCGATATGGAAAAAAGCACTCAAAGTAAGCCTCGTTGCAACGTAATCTTTATAGAATTTCACACTTTTATTCTGTAAGCATTTGTTATTTACTAAACAACTGTTTCTTTTATCAGCCATTTTTGTTGTCAGTTGTTTGTTTTTGCAAACATCACTTGTCGTATTCCGAAACAGCTTAATTTCACTTTTTGTTTTACATATTAATAATAAAATTAGAATTTGTCTACTTTAAACTATATACTCCTGCCTTCTGCTGATCAAAGAAAACGCTGTGAATTGTCCAAATATGATAATTCTTCTTTATATATAATATTTTCACATAATTTCATTCGTTTCAGCTTCTAAAAATCCTTTTACCCCATGTTGGCTTAAATATTTTGCTATTATCATATATAGCTATGGGTGCTATAATGTTTATTTGGCTAGAGGCAGATCATGAGCTCCAAAGCCGTAAAGTCAGTCAGCATTTGATTTTACTATTTACCGATGGGCTTAGATAATTAGATAAAATCTTTATTTTAGGTCTTTAATTAGCATATACTGGTATTTTTAGGAGAAACTTCAAAAAATATTTCTTATATATGACAAAATTATCAATGAATCAGTATCAATGTGTGCGGGATCTGTATATAATTCTAGTCAAGTGGGTTTTACTTAATGATATTTATAAATCTATTTATGTAACGGAAAATTTGTCTTAGAACTCATGAGCAAAGGCTGTTTTTCTTCTTTATTATATATAGTCGTTCTCAGTAAATGTTAAATATCACTATAGACGAAAATGAATTTTATTATTTAATGAATATGTTTAACTTATCAGTAAAATGTGCTGTATATTATATAAAATATTTTCTGTATATATAATTTAAGGTTGAGCAACGTCTTCGCCCTCTTTTGCGAAAACTTTCTAGAACACATGAATACGATGATAAGTTCACGGAAACGGGTCAATTATGGAACGACACAGTGGAAGATCTGTCAACAAGGTGATCACCTATTCACACGCATAGTAACTGAAACTTTGTTCCTCCTAATATTAGTGGAACGAAATGAAGTTGGATTTATCTGCTTCTGAACTTCTTCTGATTGTAGCATTCGTTTTCAGATGGTCTTTTGCAGCCGCTGTTTTGTATGCACTTACTGTGATAACTTCAACGGGTAGGTTTAAGCCTAACGGCAGCAGTGAGTTGTGCAGAACTAGGAAAGAGAGAGATCGATTAAGGTTATGATCACGTTACTCCAACCACCGATCCTGGTCGGATATTTACCGTCTTCTTTGGTTTAATCGGAATACCACTTATGTTTATTACGGCTGCTGATATAGGAAAGTTTCTGTCTGAAATAGTAATTAGGCGAGTTTCACTGTCTCAGAAAATCAAATTAATAGACAATCTATGCAGAGCCTTGAGCTCTAGATAACACTTAATTATTCCAGTTTGTTTAAAACCAATTGACAAGTTCAAAACTCAAATTCCTGAAGAAACTACACTAAAAGTATTTACAAAACCACTTCTAAAAAAATTCTAGAATAAAATTAGATTTTATACTGATGAAAATATGGACATATTTTTTAAGATAAATCAGAACCTAAAGTTCTAAAATATGATTATAATGGATCTTAATGTCAGGTCTTACGCTAAATTACTTCAATTTTGGCATTTCATTGCTTCTATAGTGGAAATGATACGAACAAATTTGTTCGATGGAGACGTAGATTCAATAGATTCTCTGTAAGTTATTTGAGGTACTATTCATTTTATACTTTATAGCATTAGTTTATTAATCTAGAAAAATAATGATGAAAATATTGGAGCAATATGACTGTTCTATTAGTATTTAAATATTCATAGGTATTTATATTTATTAAATAATTGTAAATAGAGTAAAACTCAAAATAATCGTGAGAAAATATTCCTAGTGAACATTGAAAAAAATTGTATATTAAATTCTTATAACCAACTATTTCATGCTCGCTTTAGAGTTCACATAGATAAGATCAAGTACAGCAAATCAACAAAGCTACGTTTGTAGTGAATTAAAATTTAATTTAACTAGGGAATACAATGGACTAGTTTTAGTTTAGGACGAAAATAGAAGACTTTTGTTGAGATTTCATCCTTTATCTCTTTATTTCATTGGATATTAAACTATTTATGCTATAAATTTATATTTGCTAAACAAATATTAAAAAGATAAGATACCAGTTAATTCTATAATTTTAGCCAACTTAAAAAAAAAAGACGTGAATCGGATGAGGAAAACTCAGAAGACGATGACGATCGGTTGCAATTACCAATCGCTTCCTATTTTGCGTTGATTATTGGATACTGTTGTATAGGAAGTCTGCTATTCAATACTTTTGAAAAGGGGCCGATATGGTGAGGAAAATAAGAAAGGAAAAGTAGAAAATTCCCAAATTTAAATATCTTGTGTTATTTGATAGGACAAGTGCAGTTGTTTATAATACATTTTGTACATATAGTGTAGTTGAAATTCAAAGTCAAAGAACAGCATTCCACACTAAGCCTTTAAATATTAAAGTAAGACTAACTAAAAGAATAGTTTAGGTCGTTTATTCATGGTCTTTTCTTTTCATTCAATACTATAACTACGATTGGATTGGGCAATATTTATGTGAAAAGTCATTTTTATCTTGCGGTGAGTATAAATACATTACAAAAAATCATACTATGACAATAAATTGATAAATTTTGTGCATTACATTTTGTTAGTGACATCTTATTAAAATTAAAATTCATACAATCAGTTCAAGCCTACAACTCATACTCTTCACCTACTATTTATAATTTAGATCCATTTCTTTGTTTACATGTCTTTCAGTATTATTTGGATGCTTTTCAAAAACCGTATTGCTAGTTGTGTATAATGATATTTTTGACGATACTTTTAACTATTTCATTTATTAAGAAATTATATATGCTATACAAACTTCGAATAATCTCAGTTGGTCGTGGTCTACGTCATAATAGGCCTTGCTGTCATCACTGCATCACTTGATCTCTGCTCTTCGACTCTTAAGAGGACATTCACAAAGCTGCACTATTTCGGTAGGAAAATTCGTGGTGCACGACGTGGATTCGCAAACATGAGCGACGATATCAGAGAAGCAATGCGAATAATTGCAGCATTAAAGAAAACTAGGTTAATTAGTGTTATTATTAATTTTTCCATTTTTTTCTCTTTTATATACATTTATTCATTTTATTATTTAACTGTCAGATTTTCATATTTATTTTAGACCGAGCAAAGATCGTATAACCTTAGAAGATCTCAAACGATTCTTAGAAGTCCAAGAACATTTATTGAGACAGCCGTATGTGCCATACAATGTACATTTAATGCGATGGATCGAGGACAATGTTGGACCTCAGATGGTAAAAGACTAGTCATAAAATAAGTAAAATACTAAAGTAATATCGAATAGGTTATTATGCAGTTTAGTTGAGATTTTATTGGTAGTAAACACTTAATATTTAGTACGCCCAGTATTTGGATGACATCTCTGTAAACGGCAAAGGTGCAATGAGTCCAACTCCACTATCCCATAAGATGTCTACTAGTGATCCAATGCTATTTTTCTAAAGCTTGCAACAAATTCATGAAAATATTCATCAAACCTTATTTAATTTTTTAACCAATCATCTAAACCATGGCCTTATTTTTTATTCTTACATTATTTACTATTAAAATAATAACACTATTATTATTAGCTTGTTTATATTTGTGAATGATAGTGGTTCAATGGGCACTAATCAGGAAAATAGGGATACTACCAAGACACTTAAAACCAATTTTTTCAATGAAATATACATGAATTCATCTTATCATTATCATGCTTTCAATAGGACTATCTTAATTTCATTTCAATATTTTTATTCCCGAAGTGTTTTCAACTTCTGCTCAAATGTGATTTTATTTAAAGTCTGACATTGGTGATATGCAGACATTACAAACTCCGAGCTAGGTTTTTCATCTCAACTCTATGTATTATTATGTTAATTATTTTTAATTTAACATATAGGCAGTTTCAAAATGCGCAAAATGTGTTTGCACTTAAATATATATATAAACATATTTTGCATTTAAGCTGCCCTAACTATATCGTAAACTTTTCGCTAATTTGTGATCTATTATGGGGTTTCTTTGGCATCTTGCCTAAAATAAGTCAATTATATAGGCTTTCATCCCTGATGTTAACTATTATTCAAATGGTATGTGATGAACAAATTATTACTATTAAAAGCGGACTCTTTAGTGTAGTAATTACTTCATTACTATAAACAAAACTAAAACAAGTCATTCAAACACTTCTACCATTTCACAATGAAGCTCTTTTTCTGGCTTCTCTCATAGATTAGCGATGGCAAAGATCACTCAACTATTCGAACACAGCTTATACAAACATCGTATTCAACCACTGGAGATTTGTAGGACACAATTCATGCTTAGCACCCGGCTAACAAAGGTTTTCAGCCGCACACAAACAGATGCACGAAAGGTGGCTCGCCTGGAACAAATGGCTTCGTTCGTGATTATGCAAATGAACTTCTTTCCAGAAATTTTGATAAGCCATTTTGTTCGCATGTCTTTCTGTATTCGGTTTCAGGACAAATAAGTGCATTCAGTGTCTATTACGAACACTTCTGTATATATTTTGGTTTGATTGAATCTCACAATTAGTTAATTGCTTTATACATTGATGATTTTGAAAAAAAGACACGAACAGAGTAATTGTTTAGGAAAAAAAGATAAAATTCAAAATGAAGCCACATCTCACATCAGTAAAAAATTAGATCAATATGATAAATGAGAATAGAAAATTAAAGAGAAAACCAAGTGATATCATTTCGGGACGTATTAGCTATGGACTTAGATATTTATTCACTCAAGAAATAATCTCTTTTAGTGAACTAAGGTATTCGTTTCTCCAAATTTAGCAGGAATTATTCGAACAAATTTGAGAATAAGACCATATTTTAAGAATAGAGTCCCTAGAGGTATATTTAGGGCTACAGTCTTCATCTTATTTCTGTAGTTTTTATACTTAGGCTTAGTAAGTTGAACAAAGATTATGCATGGATTGTTAAGTGTCTATTAAAGCGCTGAAACATGGTGGAAAGATCTTATATCAATCATCTCACATAGACATTTATGGATTAAGGTTAGACTTGTATTGAGGTATCTTTAAATTAAGATATCGGCTTCTAACAGGAAGAACTTGATTTCATAGCTAGAAACTATTCTTTGTGACCGAATAAAACTTTGTTTAGTGGAATGAGTTCTTTGAGGAAAAGTATTTTAAAATAAAGTTTGATCTCGCATCTGGCTTTTAAATTATTGAATCTATTTACTGATCAAATGATAGATGCTTATTGTATGTGATGATTAGGTCTCATACGCTATCAGATGCTCTGATGGGATTGTTAAAAAGCTTGAATATGACAGATGGGTATCGCTTACCAGTAAGCATTAAGTGTCTTATCTATTTTGATTCTTAACTACGAGCTAGTAGACCATTCAGCTATGAAATCAATTCCCTTTTGAAGCGTGGGGAATCACTTATAGCATTTAGTTCTCTATCCCCATTACTCCAGAAGGGGAAAATGACACCTTATTCTGTTCAAATAATCTGCTCAAACGGAAGTGTAGTTGAGTAATAAGAGAACTGTAAACACAATTTGAGCT